>CM040129.1:196762409-196949207 GCA_022559845.1 Amorphophallus konjac
AACAGGTGTGCTCGGTGGTGCAGTTGAGCGGGTTCCTCATGTGCTTGCTAGGGGCCGCGAGGATCACCCACAGGGCGCAGGGGGTGGTCGCCATCGCCGCCTGGTGGCACATGAACATGACCTGCGCGCCAGGCTCCGAAGCGACGCCGACGGCGAAGCGCCAGCTGCCGCTGCAGGATCCATCCCCGGATCGCAAGTCGTCGGAGCACTCGTCGGCAGTGCCGCCGCCGCCGGGATATGCTGCCATCGAGACACGCAAAGCTCTGGGTGAGTTGCTTCTTCGTCGCCACAATCCCCCCCCCCCTCCACCGGGCTCTTCTGCCGTGGGTGTAGTTTTAAGTCTTCCGCAGCTATGATTTATTAGCCTTGGATCTGCTTGCTTGCGCAGTGAAGTACTTGGAGCACAACAGCAAGGGGATCACGCTGTTCGGGTACGCCCTGGACCGGGGGCTGCTGCACACGCTGTTCGCGTTCGAGATGTCTCTGGTGATGTGGATCTTGAGCAAGGTGGTCGTCCTGACTTAATTAAAGATCCTCGATCGTTAGCTCGTGTGTCTGTAAGAGTGCTGTGAATGTTGTCGGGACGACATTTGTTAACGAGTCATATGGCATACCCCTTTGGGCGACCATATATATATCATCCCTCATGTTTATACGTATATGTATAACTAAATGTTTGAAAATGTCACGAATATATGTAACACACACATATATATATATATATATACATGTGGCGGCATGAATCAGGTTCCTTTGTCACGTATCATACATTTTTATTTATTTGTTGGGGAAGATCGTCCGGTATCCGTGGAAGGCTGCAACCATCGGAAGGAAGAACGTCAGAAAGAGTCCTGGACGCTACTCCCAGGGGACAACCCTCCGATGCTTAAGTCAACAACGGCTCTAGTAATGAATAGAGAAGAGTAAGAGAGAAAGTGGAGAGCACACTACAAGAAAAAGTGGCTATAGCGACCGAATTAGAGACCGATTAAATCGGTCGCTAGTCGGTCCCAAATAGAGACCAATTCGGCGACCGAAATAATCGGTCGCATATCTGAGACCGTTTTGGCGACCGAATTTATTTCGGTCTCCAATCGGTCGCTATATTTAGCTCGAATTTATTCCGGTCTCTTTTTTTTCAAAATCGACCGAATTGGAGACCGATGTTGCGACCGAATATATTTCGGTCTCTAATCGGTCGCTGATATGACTGCATTTACAGCGCGACCATCTCCCCCCTGCATTGATAACCTTCCTCCACCGGAGCTCTCCCCTCCCCCTCCGGCCCCCTCGCCCTCCCCCCCCCCCCCTCTGCCTTGCGGCCACGGGCGTGGCGAGCGGCGTGGTGGTGGACGGACGCCGGAGCTCGCTGTCTCGGCCAGCCCCGCACCATCCTCGCCGTCGACCTCGTCGGTCCCCGTCGTCCTCGTCGTCACCCTCCTCGGTCTGGTAAGTCCTCTCCCTCTCGATCTCCCCCCCCTCTCCTCTCCCTCCAGCCCCGCGCCTCTCTCCCCCCCCCTCTCCCTCCCCGCCGGCCATCGACCATGCCCTATTTCTCATTTTTTTTCTTCTTGGAGGGGTTCCAGTGAGGGGGGTTTCGGTGGGAGGGGGTGGCGGGGGAGGTTGGTCTGGGAGGGGGGGTGGAGCTCGGGTGAGGGGGAGGGGGCTCCGCAGGGGAGGGGGAGGGGCTCCGGTGGAGGGGAGGGGGCTCCGCAGGGGTGAGGGGGAGGGGGCTCCGGTGGACGGGAGGGGGCTGCGCAGGGGGAGGGGCTCCGGTGGGGTGAGGGGGAGGGGGCTCCGGTGGAGGGGAGGGGGCTGCGCAGGGGGAGGGGCTCCGGTGGAGGGGGGGCTGCGCAGGGGGATGGGCTCCGGTGGAGGGGAGGGGGCTCCGCAGGGGTGAGGGGGAGGGGGCTCCGGTGGAGGGGAGGGGGTTGCGCAGGGGGAGGGGCTCCGGTGGAGGGGGGGCTGCGCAGGGGGAGGGGCTCCGGTGGAGGGGGAGGGGCTCCGGTGGAGGGGAGGGGGCTCCGCAGGGGTGAGGGGGAGGGGGCTCCGGTGGACGGGAGGGGGCTGCGCAGGGGGAGGGGCTCCGGTGGGGTGAGGGGGAGGGGGCTCCGGTGGAGGGGAGGGGGCTGCGCAGGGGGAGGGGCTCCGGTGGAGGGGGGGCTGCGCAGGGGGATGGGCTCCGGTGGAGGGGAGGGGGCTCCGCAGGGGTGAGGGGGAGGGGGCTCCGGTGGAGGGGAGGGGGTTGCGCAGGGGGAGGGGCTCCGGTGGAGGGGGGGCTGCGCAGGGGGAGGGGCTCCGGTGGAGGGGGAGGGGCTCCGGTGGAGGGGCTCCGGTGGAGGGGAGGGGGCTCCGCAGGGGTGAGGGGGAGGGGGCTCCGGTGGACGGGAGGGGGCTGCGCAGGGGGAGGGGCTCCGGTGGGGTGAGGGGGAGGGGGCTCCGGTGGAGGGGAGGGGGCTGCGCAGGGGGAGGGGCTCCGGTGGAGGGGGAGGGGCTCCGGTGGAGGGGCTCCGGGGGAGGGGCTATGCTCGTGCAATGAACCTGATTTATTTAAGACTCTTGAGATGGTGTCCACATATCATTTGTTCTCCTGTAAAATAGTGTGAAATATTATAAGATTATCTTTTTAGTTTGTCCGGTCCGTTATTAATGTTCTGGCTTCAATATGCAGTCCATTTATTGTGTCATGTATTTTCCCCAATTCTTATTTTTCGATTTAAAACTGTAGCAAACCCAAAATCCAAGAACTTGAGAACCAACAAATCCAAACATTGGATTATGAGAATTTTAAAGCAAAGGTACAAGATGAACTCTACATATGACCCCATCATTCTTATGAGAACCAAAAATAGTGTAAAAATTCAACAGATGTAATACGTGTCACTAGAGTTTTATTTAAAGACTGAGGCTTAAATAATCATTCCATGGCCTCTTTTTCTATCTGCGTTCTCAAACGCAATCTTAACGTTTGAAGGCACTTTGTCACGACCCGCAAGCGATGGACTAATTTCGTAGGGCCACTTTGATAAAGAAGTAAATCCGATTACGATAGATTAATTAGGGTGAGACGAGTTATTCTTATTTAGTTCGTTTTTTTTTCTTAATCGGAGTCGGTTAGAGATAAAGTTAGGGTATGTGAATTCTTAAAAAGGGGTGAAATAAATCACCCGAGGTGGGTTAGGAGTGGGTCAGTCGGGGTGATATACCCGCCCCTAATTCACTCCAAAAATATCTCGGAGATGACAATCAAATATTACACTAGAGAATCTTAATCATGCCAATGGACAATACTATCACTCTCCAGATCAAATATTCCTGAGCTGTCAACACTTTATTCAAGGAGAAATTCATGGGTAATCTATGTTTTATTCAAGGTCCCTTACCAACTCAGTTTCTGTTTTAATCCGAATTATTTGCCGACTCCTCGTGTCATTTCGGCACAATTTTCTCATTTACGAAGAGAAAATGGCATCTTGTTACCCACAGAGAAAAAAAAAAGCAAGACAAATGCCATCCAAAAATCTGAGACACACTGATCAGCACTTGAAAATGGAACACCTAAAGACAAAAAGATGGAGGGACATACAAGCAGTTTGGAACCAAAGGTTTACCTGTTGCAAGGTACTCAGGAGCAGCATATCCGTATGTTCCCATGACCCTAGTTGACACATGGCTCTTGTTACCAGTTGGTCCATCTTTTGCCAAGCCAAAGTCGGAAAGCTTGGCATTATAATTTTGTAGGTTTGCAAAGAAGGGATTTGAGAGGCAGAACATCATGACGGGGAACGTTAATCAAGAAAACATATCATCCATCAACTATAAGACAAGGGTCTCCACTTACTGAATCAAGAAGCACATTTGATGTCTTAAAATCCCGATATATAACCTTTGTTTCAGCACCATGCAGAAAGGCCAGCCCCTTTGCGGCTCCAAGAGCAACCTTCATCCTAAGGTTCCAGGAGAGAGGCTGGAAGTATGAACCCCCTGCAGAATCGACATTGTGGGGTTCAAAAACTGATTCAAAAGAACTACGTAGGTAACCATTGGGTAAAAGGTGAGGCCACTGCGCATTGCAATTTTTTTTCTTTAAGAAAACAGGTGCCTAAATGAGTCAGCAAACCAAACGGTGCAGAGAATAATCGAAACAGACATACTCCTAAAAAGATGGTTCTCCAGGCTTCCCCGTGGCATGAACTCATACACCAGCAGCCGGTGGTCATCCTCCAAACAGTACCCTATCAAACTCATAAGGTTGGGATGGTACAGCCGACCAAGAAAATTAACTGAATGTGTTGGATGTTACAATAAAATTCATGTTTTCATTGTGTACATGTATTGTCAATTTCACATGTTATTGCTATGTTTTTAGAATGTGTTAGTATCTTGTCAATATTTAATTAGTTGGGTGTTGTATGTTAGCTGAGATGCGTGGGTGCAACCTAACATTGCACGTATCTTAGGAGAGCGTGTTAAGCCCGTGTCAATCAATCTACCCGTTCAAGACTTTGGGATTGATGTGCACGTTCTCATTTTGAATGATGAGAATGTGTATATCTAACTCAAAGTCTTGAATTGTCCCGTTTGGACAGTCTGTGAATGTTTGATCGCACTTAGGTGGTTAATTACTATATGTGTTTGTGTTGTTTGTTAAAAATTTTGGCTGGATGCGTCTTCTCATTCCTCTCTGATATACCTTTATTGATTTTGATTATTTTCTTAACCACTTATTAGTAAGTGTTTAAGAAAATTTCTTAATCAATAAATATTTTGTGGTATATCGGAGAGGTGTGAGGAGATGCTGCCGAAATTTTTAGCAAATAACACAACACATATAGTAATTAATCGTGCGATCAAACCTTCACAGATGGGTTAAAAAGTGAAAATCTAAATGATATTTCCTTCCTATTTAAAATGGCAGAGATGGACGATGTGAGGAAAGGGTTGGAGTTTTTATTTTGTTAAACATGTTAAAGTTTTGTGTGTTTACATTTCATTTGCATAGGGAAAATGTCTGAAGATCGTTCATGGATGTACCGTAGAGTAGTTAAAATTTGAAATACCGGTCGGATGGCCGTGCCGGTCATTCCAATACGACTTGTGATCGGCGGCGAAGAACAGGGACGAGAAGCCGGCGGCGGCGGATGCGTCGGGTGGTTCTTCCGCCAAGAGGTCTGCTATCCCTGGATTTTTTTTATTTGGTTTTTTTGGAGTTTCGTTTCTTTGATTAGTTTTGTTGCGTGCATAAGGGGAGTGCATGGTCCCGCTTGATTAATAAGATAAGATTGTCAGAGGTTTGAGGTGCGGAAGAAGTGCTTAGCACGTTTCTTTGGCAGGTTGCTGTCAGTCTCTGACTAAATCGTACGTGCGTCATACTGGAATTGGAAGCTAGTAACATATATTCTGATCAATGAAGGTGTGAATAGAAAAATGGGAATTGCTTGCACGACCGGATTTTTATTGCTATAAGAATGGTTAACGTTCTTCACCTTTCTTTCTTGTTCTTTTCCTCCCGGAAGGGTTCTGTAATTCTAATGCCTGCTCTTGAAGTCTACTTTTCTCATCTCTTGGAGACATGATGATAGATATAGAGATGTTTAGATATTGGATACCTGCTGGAATATTGCTGCAAATTATGAAATGTACCCCTCCGTTAAATTATAGTAATATAGATGATTAGACATTGGATTGTTATGAACTTCACATGCTTAGCCATTAACTTAAGATTGCTAAATTTTGCTCCTCGGTTTAGTATAAATTTGTACCACAAGCACTCAACCTACCATAAGCATTCGACTCAACTCTCAAAAGGTTTGCAGGGATGCCACTGCTCTGTTTATACAGAAGCTCGTTGTTAATTCTATTCTGCCGTTTGATATAGTCCTACTGAAAGGCGAAAGCACCCCTAATAGCTCCACAAATGGCATTATGTGCATGGAGAGCGATCATGTCAAGCTTTACTCATTGGTGTCTGATTTATTGAGGAGTTATCATCAAGTGTGTCGGCATTATTTGTAGACTTAAATGACACAATTCCATGATGATTGCTTTGTGTAGATCCAATTAAACTGTCAATGTGTGATGATTGCTTTGTAGATTCAAACAGACTGGTTTTATATGCATCAACGCATGGGAGTATGCTATCCATTCTGAACCAGTTAAACTTCCCTATCACTTTGGATCGATCATCATTATCCCTTCTTTCTGACTACACGGATTAACTATTGGTCATTCCAATACGACCGGGGAGATGAAAGTGACTTGTCAGAACTGACGGAATCCAAATCGGATGCCCGGTTTGAGCTCGGCGCTCAAACTTCATTTTTAAAATACACTTAGTTCAAATGAACTGTTAGGACGGGGCATTTGGTTCTAAAATCTGAAATACCGGTCGGATGGCCGTGCCGATCATTCCAATACGACCGGGGATATGAAAGTGACTTGTCAGAACTGACGGAATCCAAATCGGATGCCCGGTTTGAGCTCGGCGCTCAAACTTCATTTTTAAAATACACTTAGTTCAAATGAACTGTTAGGACGGGGCATTTGGTTCTAAAATCTGAAATACCGGTCGGATGGCCGTGCCGATCATTCCAATACGACCGGGGATATGAAAGTGACTTGTCAGAACTGACGGAATCCAAATCGGATGCCCGGTTTGAGCTCGGCGCTCAAACTTCATTTTTAAAATACACTTAGTTCAAATGAACTGTTAGGACGGGGCATTTGGTTCTAAAATCTGAAATACCGGTCGGATGGCCGTGCCGATCATTCCAATACGACCGGGGATATGAAAGTGACTTGTCAGAACTGACGGAATCCAAATCGGATGCCCGGTTTGAGCTCGGCGCTCAAACTTCATTTTTAAAATACACTTAGTTCAAATGAACTGTTAGGACGGGGCATTTGGTTCTAAAATCTGAAATACCGGTCGGATGGCCGTGCCGATCATTCCAATACGACCGGGGATATGAAAGTGACTTGTCAGAACTGACGGAATCCAAATCGGATGCCCGGTTTGAGCTCGGCGCTCAAACTTCATTTTTAAAATACACTTAGTTCAAATGAACTGTTAGGACGGGTCCGGGGGTCTAAAATTCGAAATACCGGTCGGATGGCCGTGCCGATCATTCCAATACGACCGGGGAGATGAAAGTGACTTGTCAGAACTGACGGAATCCAAATCGGATGCCCGGTTTGAGCTCGGCGCTCAAACTTCATTTTTAAAATACACTTAGTTCAAATGAACTGTTAGGACGGGGCATTTGGTTCTAAAATCTGAAATACCGGTCGGATGGTCGTGCCGATCATTCCAATACGACCGGGGAGATGAAAGTGACTTGTCAGAACTGACGGAATCCAAATCGGATGCCCGGTTTGAGCTCGGCGCTCAAACTTCATTTTTAAAATACACTTAGTTCAAATGAACTGTTAGGACGGGTCCGGGGGTCTAAAATTCGAAATACCGGTCGGATGGCCGTGCCGATCATTCCAATACGACCGGGGAGATGAAAGTGACTTGTCAGAACTGACGGAATCCAAATCGGATGCCCGGTTTGAGCTCGGCGCTCAAACTTCATTTTTAAAATACACTTAGTTCAAATGAACTGTTAGGACGGGGCATTTGGTTCTAAAATCTGAAATACCGGTCGGATGGCCGTGCCGATCATTCCAATACGACCGGGGAGATGAAAGTGACTTGTCAGAACTGACGGAATCCAAATCGGATGCCCGGTTTGAGCTCGGCGCTCAAACTTCATTTTTAAAATACACTTAGTTCAAATGAACTGTTAGGACGGGTCCGGGGGTCTAAAATTTGAAATACCGGTCGGATGGCCGTGCCGATCATTCCAATACGACCGGGGAGATGAAAGTGACTTGTCAGAACTGACGGAATCCAAATCGGATGCCCGGTTTGAGCTCGGCGCTCAAACTTCATTTTTAAAATACAAGATGAAATTTGAACTTATATTGTGTGTGTGTATTTATATATATGAAAATGAGCTGGCTTAAACTATTGGCATACTCTTGTTAATGCTTGATTTCTTTATTAAGTCTTGTTAATGCTTGATTTCTTTATTAAGGATTTGATTATAATTTTTTTAAATGATATACAGGATCATCCGTCGCGAGATGTTGGACGAGACGACGACCAGGATGATGTTGGACGAGACGACGACCAGGATGAGACATATGTGGAGGATTTGTGATTTTATTTTAGTTGTGTATGTTGTCATTTTATTATTATGGATGTATGATTAATTTGTGATTTTATTTTAATTGTGTGTAATTTGAGGTTCGTGGAGATTGTGATCCGTGTAGTTGATTTATTATTGTTTTATGAAATTGTTATTTATCAGGTGTTTGTATGTGATGAATTTGAGATTTGTCGATATTGTTGTCTGTGTAGTTGATTTTATATTTATGTTATGAATTTGTTATTTATCAGGTAATTTATTTATCAGTTTAAATAAATTTTTAAAAAAAAAATAATGCAAAATTAGCGACCGCATGGAGACTGAATTGCGACCGAATAGCGACTATACGTTATATTTCTTTTATTAAATAATTATACTTGGCGACCGACTGGCGACCGAATTGAGACCGAATAAATCCGATAGGTTAATTTTATTTTTAAAAATACAACATAATTAGAGACCGAATAGCGACCGAATTGAGACCGACTTAATTAGCGACCGATCAGGCGACCGATTATAATCGGTCTCTGGTAACGACTGATACTGCGACCGAATTATGTCGGTCGCTATATAGCGACTAGTATATAGCGACCGACATATTCGGTCGCTAGATAGTCTCTGTTCGGTCGCAATGCAGATTTGCGACCGATCTAAGACTGAATAGCGACCGCTAGGTCGGTCGCTATCCGCGATTTTTCTTGTAGGGTTAGTTATTAAGCTAGCCATTGAGAAAATATTTGAGGGTCCACAGAATCTGTCGATGTGATGTGTCGAGATTTTGTTAAAACACTTGAATATATAAAGTTAACAAATAATCACTTTAACTTTAAATTATCACATAGTAACTAACACAAGCGTAATTTTAATAAAAGTAAAAAATAATAAAGTTGTATTTTTCAAGCAAGTAAAAATTGCTAAATTTTATTTTCAGCAACTAAGATTAGTTAATTCATACAAACTAATCAAGTAGTAATTTTCAGAATTTTATTTTCTGAAAATATTAATAAATATAAATATTGTGTAAACATAAATAATTTCTAGAATCTAGTTATCTGAAAATAAGAATTATTTATATGAAAATCAGAAATAATTTTAACTATTTTATGAATTTCTAAAGATAGAAATAATTTATAGCAACATGAATTTTTCAGATTCTGAAAAAGAAATAATTTATAGCAACATGAATTTTCAGAAAAGCTAGAAATCTTTTATTTTTCTGTAAACAGAAATATATATATATATATATATATATATATATATATATATATTATTTTTTTTTAAAATTCTACAAACACAACTTAGTTTCAAAAAAAACATTAGCTATAAACAGAAATGTTTACAATTTCTGTTAACAGTTTTTTTTTCAGAACAATAAAAAGTGATTTTTCTATAAACAGAAAATATTTAAACCAGAACTAATACTTTTAGAATTGTATTTTCTGAAAACACTAAGAAAAAATAAGCGGTAATTTTCTGTAAATAGAAATTGGTTTCGGACTCACTAAAATGTTTTTTATTTAACAAAAAATAATCTGTAAACAAAAATAATTCTAAAGTAGAATCTCTGTTTATAGAATTATGTTTTCTGAAAACATTAATAAGTACTTTCTATAACATACATTATTTTCTATTGCATAGAAGGTTAAAAGATTTGTTCTTATTATAATCTGTTATATTTAAAAATCAGATATGTAATTTCGGAAATATAATAATAGGAATAATTATATTTCAGAAATATGATATCATTATTCTTGATTTCTGAAATTTTAAAACGTTAATTCCGATTTCAAGAATTTCACTAAATCTTAATTTCAGAAATACATATTTTTTTAAACAGAAATAATTATTGTAAATAATTTTCAAAATGTCATAAAGACTTTAACGTTAAATATGCTAATATGTAAAGTAACATACTTTAGGCTAACGTTATAGTTTAAGCAATATGATATGTATGTTAACATGGATTAAACGGTAAGCTTTGTGAAGATCATTGATTAGATTGGCCTTTAATCCGTAGATGTATTTTATAATGTTATTTTCAGCAATATAATATAATAGCAAAAATAAACTCTCTTAGATTGTTGGAAATATTGTTGAAAATAACAAAAACTAAACAACAAGTTAATTAGATCTAAAACATAAATTAAGAGGGTTAAGAAAGCGTAGCCTTTTGGTCGAAGCGCGATGTCGCTGAACTAAGAGAGTTTATTACCGACCGACGTACGGTTCTCGTGACAATGATCTCCTAGAGATACGACGACCCCGGATAAACGACACCCGTTCTTCTTTCGGCACGTCCTCCAGAAGAACTTTACGAACACGATCTATCTCACAAGTACTCAGCAAAATGAAGATAATAGAAATAAGAAAAGAAAACTCGTAGATGAGAGCCGTGAGAGAAAGCAAGAGGAAAGGATGTGTGTGTATATTGTGTCTCGATGACCACCCTCGGTGGTCTATTTATAGGGTCATAGTAACCCTTCAAAAATAGAAATTGGTGACCAACGGATATGCATTAAGTCATTGTGATAAATGTACAATGGATATGTTAATAGCCATTGCGGTAACGTCTGAAACAGATATTTTTAAAGCATCAACGAACGACCGTTTCGGGGGAGGTTTTAAATCACCGTAATAAACATGGTAGTTAACATCCATCTTAATTTAGAGCTTGCAGTGGGATTTTGACCCAACGGCACTCTCTTTTCTCTTTTCTATTTATTCTTTTCTCGATGCAAGACTAACTTGAATGGTGGGTGAGAATGACTTGAATCTGCACACCTGATGTAATTAACACACTCGCGCTCTCTTTGAAGATGGTGGAGTGAGGTGACATATTAGAAGGGGTGGGCACGAGTTCGATACCGCACGACTGTTAGCGCATTTTCTCTGTGATAACTGTACTGTGAGACACACATTTCTATCACATCAATTAAATATTTCTCTTGATCTTATTCTTAAATCAAAGATGCCATCATAATGTGTAATTTTATTTTTTATATTTTTCTTGAAAACATGGAGAGTTTGAGCCAACCTCACGTACTCATTCATACACACAACTCAACCCATGAACAGACAATCTAAAAACTTCAAAAAAATAAAGATCAGGTGAAAATTTTCAAAAAAAGAAAGATAGAACAATTTGATCTTTTTTATTGTTATTTTTGGGCCATCATATCATGAGTTAAGCTGTATAGATGGGTAAGTGAGGTCGATCGACCTCAAGATCTTCAAACTTTAACAAAAAATTTAAAAAAATCATTGCACACCTGGGTGTGCAAATAAATTAATTTGATGTGCGACAAGTCAAAAACTATTAATAGAATCGGCCCATAACTAGTTACTTCGGTCTATCGCAACTAGGGCTGTTAATGGGTCAGGCCGGGTTAGCCCGATAGGTCTGTAGGTCTAGCCCGATTTCGGGCCAGGTCGCAAGGTCTTTTTCGACTTGTAAACTTTTAGTCGTCGCGGGTCGGGCTTGGGCTTTCAGTTCGGCCCGCGGATCGGCCCGACCCGACCCGTTCTTTTTTTTATTCTCACTTTAAAAATTAAAAATTATTTAATTAAAATTATGTTATTTTATTTAATTAGAATTTTTAAAACTCTCTTTTCTCACCAATTAGATAATTAACATCAAAATTTTAATTAATTTAATAATATTATAATTTTTATATTATTAAATATATTATTTTTTATTATTTTTTATTATTTTATTTAAGTTGTCGAGTTAGGTCGAGTCTTAGTCAGACTTTATATTTTTTAAATAATGTCAGACTCAACCCGGCCCGGCCAGACCCGACGTAGGTCGGGCCCGGACCGGACTCGAGTCTTAATCTTGATAAGTCGGCCCCGAGATAAGCCGACCTAAACTCGATCCAGACCCGACCTATTAACCACCCAAGTCCCAAACTCAACCCATCCGTTTTGAGGTTATTTGAACCTCTCCTACTCGTTCAACCCCAATTTTGTAGTTATCACGCCATATAAATTAGACCCTTCTCCCCAATCGCATATAATTCTTCATTTCTTCCGATTTGATATAATGCCCCTGTAGTAGACCCGTTTAAAGTTTTAATTACATGCGCAGACTGAGAACTTTGCCCACGGCAGGCAAAGCGCCTCGCCGCCGACACCGAGAAGTCCCTTGTTTATTTGACCTTTGCGCAGACCGCCGGGACATCAGTGTCTAAAGGGGGTCTTCTAATGGGGAAAACCCATCACGGATACACATTATCAAAGGGAACCTAGTCCCTGCCCTGCTGCTGTTAAGAAGAGAGTTAAGAGCCCACATTGCTATCTTCTCTTCCTAAGGAGTGCCAGCTTTGCAGAAGGGGAGGAAACTTCGTATTCCCGTTCTACGAACATATATTCTTCTTCAGATTTTCGACATCCCAAGATGTCGCTCCGTAAGATCTTCTTTTAATCTCTTAGCTTGTGGGATGCCGTCTCGTTCCGCTGTGCATGCACTCTGATCCATCTAGCATCTAACATTTGGTATCAGAGCTATATTTGGAGCTTTGATCTTTCATTCTTCCCCTGAGAAATGCATAATACATATCTACCTATATATATATATAATCTGTCAATCAAGTATATATATATAGAGAGAGAGATCAGTACTCGGCCCTTGCATAAATTAAATACATTGACATATATGATCTCTACCTGATCTCTCCCTCTGCATCTTCACCGGGAGATTCAGTTTAATAATAAAAAAAAAATACACAAATAAAAGAACATACTGTTGGGCACCGCCGCGAGATCACCTGCGCTGGGGCACAGTCGCCGGCGCTGAGGCGCCACAGAGGCGGTGGGGCGCACCCGCCGTGCCGATCCTCGTCGGACGCGACGGCCGTGCTCGATCGCGCGCCCTCGGCGTCGTCTCCGGTCGACGGGGGACCGGCGTCGGTGGGTGAGGAGGCTCCTCTCCCCTCTCCCTTCTGGCGGCGGCGGACCGGAGCCCCTGAAGCGGGCTGCCACCAGCGCTCGCCGCCCCTGCCGCGGCCGTGTGCGGCCACCGCGGATGGAGGCGCGGCGCCGCACACGGCCGCGGCAGGGGCGAGCGGCAAGCGCAGGTGGCAGCCCGCTTCAGGGGCTCCGATCCGCCGCCGCCAGAAGGGAGAGGGGAGAGGAGCCTCGAGACATTGTATTCGAGGAAGCAGAATCATCCACCACCCAGTCATCGGTAATACCTTTACCTATCCCACTGGTTCCACTACATCAAGTGCCCATGGTAGTGGACAATGAACCTAGAGAATTTGTACCTACTGTGGAAACGAATGCACCTCCTGAACATGCTGATCAAGAACAAGAGCAAGTTCAAATCCCATACGAGGGAGATGAACATGGTTCAAGAAGGGGACAAAGAGTTCGCAAGCTACCTAATAGGTACACTGATTATCAGTTATACCTCAGTGAGCAATGTAACTTGGAGGATCCCATAACGTTTTCACAAGCCATTAAATGTCAAGAGTCTACTGAGTGGTTAGATGCCATGAAGGAAGAGTTATCATCTATGCAACAGAATGCAGTTTGGGATCTTGTAGAGTTACCTCATGGAGTCAAACCCGTATGGTGCAGATGGGTGTTTAAGACCAAAAGGGACTCCAAAGGTAACATCGAAAGATATAAAGCCCGACTTGTTGCAAAAGGATATACTCAACGAGAAGGCATCGACTTCACGGAGACCTTTTCTCCAGTTTCACAAAAGGACTCTTTCCGGATTATAATGGCTTTAGTAGCTCATTTTGACTTAGAGCTACATCAAATGGATGTGAGAACAGCTTTTATGAATGGAGATTTAGAAGAGGAGGTTTATATAGACCAACCTGATGGGTTCCCTGAGTCTGGAAAGGAGAATATGGTGTGTAGACTAAGGAAGTCGATATATGGACTTAAACAAGCCTCCCGACAATGGTATCTCAAATTTAATGAGGTAATTCTGACCTTTGGTTTCAAAGAAAACATTGTTAATCAATGTGTATACCAAAAGGTCAGTGGGAGTAAGTTTATATTCTTGGTATTATATGTCGACGATATTCTACTTGCTAGTAATGATTTGGGGCTATTGCATCAAACCAAAAATTTTCTACACCAAAGGTTTGAGATGAAGGATCTGGGTGAAGCCTCATATGTTTTAGGCATAGAGATTCATAGAGATAGATCCAAGAGAACACTTGGATTATCTCAAAATGCCTACATCTCAAAGGTGCTAGAAAGATTTGGAATGAGTAATTGCAAACCTAGTACTGCTCCAATCCAGAAAGGTGACAAACTCAGTAAAATGCAGTCACCACAAAATGAGTTGGAAAAGGATGAATGAGGAAAATACCTTATGCCTCGGTAGTTGGTAGCCTGATGTACGCTCAAATATGTACACGTCCTGACATTACATTTCCAATAGAGTTACTTGGTAGATACCAAAGTGATCCTGGCATGGAGCATTGGAAGGCTGCTAAGAAGGTAATGAGGTATTTACAAGGGACAAAGGATTACAGGTTGACATACATGCACACAGATATTCTAGAAGTCACTGGATATTCAGATGCGGACTTTGCTGGATGTCTTGATGATCGCAAATCGACATCAGGATACATCTTTATGCTAGCTGGAGGAGCAGTTTCCTGGATGAGTGCAAAACAGGGGCTTACATCATCCTCCACAATGCAGGCTGAATATATTGCATGCTATGATGCAACATCACATGCCATCTGGGTGAGAAACTTCATTGCAGATCTTCGAGTGGTAGATTCTATATCCAAACCACTGAAGATGTTTAGTGATAGCCTATCAGCAGTGCATTTTGTAACTCAAAGAAAGACATCTAAAAGGTCAAAGCATATAGATGTCAAATATTATGCTGTTAGGGATAGAATCCAGATGGGTAATGTTTCACTTCATCACATTGGCACTAGTCATATGATAGCAGATCCCATGACAAAGGGGCTAGCACCTGTGTTATATCAAGAACATGTAAAGAACATGGGTCTGCACATGAATGAATTGTGATGTATTTTGTAAAGTGATAATAAATCAGTCATTCATTTTCTCCTCCATTCGGATCAAGGAATAGACATGGAGTATGGTCTATTCATACATATTATTTTTGTGGTTCATACCACATAAGGATCTTTAGTTCAGATGAAATAGTGGGAGCGTGATTATGGAAGGAATCATTTAAAGTAATAGAATGTGACCGCCATAGTCCTTTTCCATTATGTTCGCTGGGTTAAAGAATAAAGTCTACTTATTGGAGATGGAGTATACGGTTTGTGCTGGGAGTGAAGCTCAGTTGTATTCTAAATTTTTAAATTTAATTATGCGCATAAAGAAAAGTTTTTAATTCACCACTGGCCTATTTTTTAAAACCGTTTTATTTTCTACATATATATATATATTAACATCGTGGGCCAAGTGGGAGAATGTTGACAGAGCCATGTGGAGTGGGTGGCCCACTTTTGGGAAAGGGAGAGGGATGTGCTCAAGTGTACACCTCACACACGCACCCACTTGTCTCCCTAATCTTATCTCCACTCAATAATTCACATGCCATGAGGCATGTCTAAAGGGGGTCTTCTAATGGGAAAAACCCATCACGGATACACATTATCAAAGGGAACCTAGTCCCTGCCCTGCTGCTGTTAAGAAGAGAGTTAAGAGCCCCCATTGCTATCTTCTCTTCCTAAGGAGTGCCGGCTTTGTAGAAGGGGAGGAAACTTCGTATTCCCGTTCTACGAACATATATTCTTCTTCAGATTTTCGACATCCCAAGATGTCGCTCCGTAAGATCTTCTTTTAATCTCTTAGCTTGTGGGATGCCGTCTCGTTCCGCTGTGCATGCACTCTGATCCATCTAGCATCTAACAATCAGAGCTAGCTCAAGCTCATGAGAAGTCGATCCCTGATCTTCAATTAACATAAATTATCTTGATTGTTTGTATAACTAGTGTCATATGTCATCACCCAACCTATATATACATTGAGCTCCATTTTCTTCTTTCTGAAGAATGAGAGCTGAGCTCATGGCTCCTTTGGTCTCAATTTGATGGTCACTCATTTCTTTGCTGACATGAGATCAGAGAGTTAATTAAATTAAACACAAAACAATATCCCTTGGGCAGAGAAAAAGATGCACTACAGATACATGGCTATCATTAGAAAAACACACACTGTTGACGACTGCGCAAATAAAGACTTCCCTGATGAAACTTTGCAATGATAATTAAGAGAGGGTTTCAGTGCCTTGCTGTTAACTTGACTCGTGCAATGCAGACTTCCCTGCTGACACTTTGCAATAAGGTAATCGTTTGAGTGACATCAAAGGGGCTGTCATTAGTCAGTGACATGGGTTTGGATGGCACGAGACAAACACAGAGGAGAACCAGCTGTCCATCACGGTCGGTTCGTCACTCTCCCATTTGAAATAGATTTCAGGTTCTAACTAAAAAAAACTAAGGAATTCCCACTTGCATTTAGAGGTTTTCGTTGAAGTTTCCCGACTGCTCACTGAACAAACGCCAAAGGCAACCGCACAGTTCCTGGTTGTCCCTAGCTCCAGCAATATTTATTTATATACCCCATGTGCACACACATCTGGCCTCAAAGCGGCGCATTTCTTGAATCAAAAATAAATAAATACAGAGGATATATATAATATAGTCATGACCTCATAAGACCTCGCTTGATTCATTATACGCATTGCACAATATGAAAAATCACATGGACCACACTCAGTCTGTCAAGAGATAATTATAAAAGGTTCAACTATGATATTTTTTCATATTTGTATGGCCAAGAAAAAAAAATATATTGTTTACAAATTTGGATAGATTTAGAATGACGTAGATTACTTGATTACAAATCTTCGTCTACCTCCAGGATGTTGTTCCTTGTCTCATTTATCTTTACATGTAAACTCATCAGAAATTAAAACTATATATAAAATTACAAGGCTATGGCTTCTTGTTCCAACCCCTCAACGTACCAATTCTTACATCATGCCCATTAAAAGATTGTTTAATTCGGTGTAAAATATCATATTAATTTATGTCACCTGTAGAGGTATAGAGAAGGGGCTCAAAAGATCTTATATTAGAAATTATAAAGATAGGTACGTGTTTATAAGTAATACTAAGTCTTTTCTTTTGAGGGTTCTTTTACCAGTAAAAAAAATGTAAAACTCTACTCACCTCTGGACGTAGCGGGGGTAATATCTCAAAAGAGACATCTTAAATTTGTACGTCTTCATTGACGCCGTCTGTGGGAACCCCGACCCAATAAGCACAAAGTCCACATTTATTAGGGGAGAATAGTATAGAGGCCTAAAGAAGGGGCTCAAAATATCTCATATTGAAAATTAAACAGACGTGCATGTACTTATAAGAAAGATTCAAGTCTTTTTTTTAAATTAAAGACTCTTTTATTAGTAAAAAAGAATAAAATCCTAGTCATCTCTAGACATAGGAGACACTCCAAATTTGTACGTCTTCGTCACCCATAAAATGTAATATTTTATAATCCTTATGGTATTTCAAATTAAATCAAAACTCTAAATTAATGCTACAAAAAGTGTAGATAAGCGGGGAGAAACTTGATCGAGTAATTTAATTAAGTGAATGTAATCCTTCTCCCCGGTGAGGGAAAATGGCAAACAAGTCACAAGCACACGCCCCTCCCAATCATCCCCCCCCCCCCCCTAAGAAAAATTAAAAAAAAAACTACGTGGGAAAAATATAAAACAAAAGCACGAGTCGTGTACGAATTGCCATCTCCGAACTCATCCGTATTACCACCGATCCCAACTCGCCCACCTCAACACCGGGACGCTGCTAGCTAGCAGCTGCTCCCCCGGCTGCTCAGAGTGCTCCTCGTAGACCGTCCGATGGACCTCTCCTCAATCGCGTCCAGTATCGGCTTCCACGACTGGGCCCTCGACGGCATCTTCCCGCCGATGCCTCCGCCGGGGTAAGCACACCGGCCGCCGACGTCCGATTCCACAGCCAACTGGCCGCTATCGCCAATATGCTCCTCCGCAGGCGACCCCATGACTCGGCCGTGATCAGCGAGCTTCTCCTTGGAAGAAGCCGCGATGGTTGGAGCCCCGCCGTCGTTCCGGGCGAGCGCTGTGAGCCGGGTCACGAGCTTGGCGAGGTCGACGGGGGACGTGTCGGAGCGGAAGACCGTGTGGGGCAGCAGGAAGTAGAGACTGCCGAGCTCCAGTGAGACGTCGGGGGCGAGCGGCCGGGGGGCGAAGGAGAGCAGCTGCGAGGGGGAGAAGCACACCAGCTTCGGGGGCTTCCCGGTGACCTCGCTCACTGTAACAGGCCCCGGGTAGTTCTCCACATAACCGTTGATGTGGACGACCCGGACGCCGTGGAAGGTGGGGGTAGATCTGCACGACAGCATGCAACCCATGGCAGCACCGTTGTTGGCTTCCCCACTGCCGCCACGGTCCACGGACACAGAGAGAGAGAGAGAAACAGATGAAAAAGAGAGATAGTAGTGATGGAGATGTAGAATAGAATTATGGTGAGAGGGGAATAAGTGATGAGAATGAGCTAGCTAGCTAGGTGACCGAGTCGAGGAAGATGGCATTGCAGTGGAGAAGGGACAGACGTGAGTAATGAACCGGTGCGGGTTGGATCTGTTCATGGCGTAAATAGGTGGCGATAAGGTTGGGGAGACTTCTTCGTCTACTTGCGGCGGTGAGGATTGGGAAGACCAGCCGCTGGCATATTTGTCTGCACTTGAATACCCTTCATTTGTTTTTACATCAATGTAAAATATATATATATATATATATATATGAATATAAATGTACGAATGATGATGTCATCAATTAATTTGGTGGGTATCGCTTGCGGCATGTTTCGCCGCCTCCCTTTGGTTTCCGTCGGTGCCTCTTGTCTTCCCGATCCACATTCGAGGGGCGAATCGAACCCTGAAGATTCGGCCTCGGTCTCCCATCACATTTAGTCGATGAGTTATGTTAAAGTACACACCTTAATAAATGACAAACTTATACAGTGTGCATGCAGATAAATTTATTTTTTATTTTTTTATTATGTGAAACTCACGTATCTTTAATTTATCGTACAAGACATATCTCTCTCTCTGACGATCTCAAAAAACTTAAAATAAAAAAGATTAATTCAAATAAAAAATAAGCCCAACACTATTTATGGAATCTGATTTTTATTTTATAAATTTATTTAGACAGTCAGATGAGGGTCGGTTGGTACGACAAGTTAAACGATGTCAGTCTCACGTAACAAAAAAAAAATTTAAAATAAAAAAATAATTTACTTGGTATGCACCCCGAGGATATTTCCATCCATCCATCCACCCACCCACTATAATGGGCTTCTCACACTACAAGAAAAAGTGGCAATAGCGACCGAATTAGAGACCGAATAAATCAGTCGCTAGTCGGTCCCAAATAGCGACCATATAGCGACCGATATAATCGGTCGCACGTCTGAGACCCATTCTGCGACCGAAATTATTTCGGTCTCTAATCGGTCGCTGATCTTGCGACCGAATTTATTTAGGTCGCGAAGCGGTCGCTGATCACTCATCTCCCCCCCCCCCCCCCGCCACCAGCTCCCCCCCCTCCCCCCCGCCTCCCCCCCCCTCCCCCCTGCGGCCCCCTCCTGCCCGAGCCCCCCTCCGCCCGAGCCCCCCCTCCCCCTGCGGCCCCCTCCCGCCCGATCCCCCCCCTCCCGCCCGATCCCCCCTCCGCCCGAGCCCCCCCCTCCCCCTGCGGCCCCCTCCCGCCCGAGCCCCTCTCCGCCCTAGCCCCCCCTCCCCCTGCTGCCCCCTCCCGCCCGAGCCCCTCTCCGCCCGAGCCCCCCCTCCCCCTGCGGCCCCCTCCCGCCGGAGCCCCCCTCCGCCCGAGCCCCCCCTCCCCTTGCGGCCCCTCTCCGCCCGAGCCCCCCCTCCCCCTGCGGCGCCCTCCCGTCCGAGCCCCTCTCCGCCCTAGCCCCCCCTCCCCCTGCTGCCCCCTCCCGCCCGAGCCCCCCTCCTCCCGAGCCCCCCCTCCCTCTGCGGCCCCCCCGCGACCAGCTCCCATCGGCGGTGGACGGACGACTGCGAGCGGCGTGGCGAGCGGCGGTGGACGGACGACCGGCGTGGCGAGCGGCGGTGGACGGACGACTGCGAGCGGCGGCGGGGACCGGCCATCGGAGGTAAGTGAGGCGGACCCCCGCCGGAGCCCCCCTCCGCCCGAGCCCCCCCTCCCCCTGCGGCCCCCTCCCGCCCGAGCCCCCCCTCCCCCTGCGGCCCCCTCCCGCCGGAGCCCCCCTCCGCCCGAGCCCCCCCTCCCCTTGCGGCCCCTCTCCCGCCCGAGCCCCTCTCCGCCCGAGCCCCCCCTCCCCCTGCGGCCCCCTCCCGCCCGAGCCCCCCCTCCCCCTCCGGCGCTGCTCTCCCCTCCCCATCTGGTTTCCCCCTCCGGCGCGGCTCTCCCCTCCCCATCCGGTCCCCCCTCCGGCTCCGATCCCCCCTCCGTAGGGCCCCCCCTCCGGCTCCGCCCCCCCCTCCGCAGGGCCACCCCTCCGGCTCCGGTTCCCCCTCCGCAGGGCCCCCCCTCCGGCTCCAGTCCCCCCTCCGCAGGGCCCCCCTCCACTTTTCTTTATTCACAAATATTGGGAGATTATAAAAGATGTTATGAACTCAGTAGAGTTTATGAGAAGAGGGAAGGGATGTGAACATTGAAGTCATAATTTCGGGTGCTTATTCCTAAGGATGATGAAATGGCATGAAGACTGCTGGACTATAAGATTGCTTAACGGGCACGAAGAGTCGAAGATAAGTAAGAAAAGTGGTTTGGCTTATAAACTTGATTTCAACAAGCATATGATAGTGTCCTGACAATGTTTATGGACCATCAAGGGTAATCACAATTTCCCTGAATGTTGGACTAGATAGGTCTGATTATCACTAAGTCTCTGGTGATCTTTGATCAAGGTATTTTTGGCTTGTTTTCCAACCCTAGAGGACTCTAGAGCAGAAGACCATTGTCATTTGTTATAAAAGGCAACATGTTAAGCAGAATGGGTAAGAAAGATGAACAACAAGGATGGTTGATTGGAGTTTCACCTAATGAAGACCCTTTCTACTTGTCCCATCTGCAATACACAGTGTTTCAATTTTCTACAAAGGGGTTCAGAACAGTTGATTTTTTTTGTTCATTCTTAAAAGCTTTAAATACAGTTCAAAAGGTATTTAAATAAGTCTTGACAAGAGTTTCATCATCGTTATTGATTGGAGGAAGGGAAGGTCACAGAGTGTGTGGATACTTCAAGTTGTAGAATAAAGAAGCAGATATCCAAAAATTGCCCTTCAGGGAGAATGACCCATCCAATGAAACTGTTTTCCCCTGAACAATGTCCGTACACACCGTTTAAGATGGCTACATAATTTTATTTTATTTTAGTCCTCACATATCCAAAAAATTGTCTCAGCTTTTAACAAACATATGTTGCAAATTAGCTCCTGGAATCATGTGAAGAAACTTAATAGATTGGTAATATCAAGATATCAAGTTTAGAAAGTGCATGCTATCCGATGCGTAAGTTTTAGATATCAGACTTTGATGGTTTTTTTAGCTATATACAATTTGCCTATCACATTGAAGGTTTACATGTTTGGATTAGAAATTAGAGATCAAATCAAGTTGTTCTGCAGATAATGGTTAGTCACTTATGATGCCACTGGTGGCAGTGGATCCCTTCTACATAATACTTCAATAAATCTTAGTTGAATTTATTTATATAGAGATGTTATATGGTAACAATCGTGGATGCCTCACGCTAGGATTTCATAGGAGCACATTAAGTTTTATGAAATTTACTTGAATGAATGCTAAAATTCAATAGTTGATGCATATTTTCCTCCGTATTTTATACTTATCTAAATCTTAGCTGTTTGTAGTGATACTGATATACAATATGTATATATGTTTAGTAATCTTATATAAGCCCATACACCTCTTTTAATGGGAGCGATTGATGGGAATGAGAGGGGGCAGGAACAAGGAATATTTTCTAGTATTGTTGGGGCGGGGTGTGAGGGTTGAAGTGGGGTGGAGAATGGGTTTGATAGCAAAACGAGCACATCTTGCTTCAGCATCTAGCACATGTAACATGTGTACATGTAATGTTCACATGGGCATCTGTTCATGTTATTATTTATGCGTTAAGTATGTGTTTTGCAGATCATATGTCTTCTTGATGTTTTCAACCCCACATTTATCTTCTTTGTTTCATTTGTTAATTTTGACAAAAAACTTCCTGTAGAGTCCTGTCTTTGTTCATAACTGGTTATAAATCGGTTTCCTCCATATGCTTAGTCCTTACCGTTCAATGAATTCCTAGATTCTACATGCCTAGTTATTTTATTTCAAGTCCTTGTTAAGGTACTAAAATGCTAATACTGTCTTACTATAGTGCACTAATGAACAAATCTACACTGAGCCCACGGTTTGCCACGGTGGTCTCACCACGTCCGCCCTTTGGGGGAGGTCCCAGGTTCGATCCCGGGTTCCCCCTCCCTGTTAAAAAAAAAAGGTACCTAGCAAAGAAAAAGAACAAATTTATACTACAAAATCATACATTTCATCATATATGAAATTCAGAAGCATTTTTTCGAAGCTTCCCTTTTTGAAGTGAACGTCAATTTAAGTATGAATTGGAACTATAAGGAGATAGTGAATCAAACACTTTCTTCATTCTACTTTTTCTTCTGGATTCTTTCATATCTTCAATTCTTGAAGATGCTGTAGCCTGCTTCCTAGTCAAAATGTTCTTGATAAATAATGTCTGTGGACTTGACACACTGCTTTCCTACGTTTAGGTGAATGTAGGAGGTTTAAAGAATATTTTACAAGCTTTAAGAGAAACAAGGACTTTACAGAAGATAATATACACATCATCCTTTTTTGCCATAGGGCCTACCGATGGATATATCGCAGATGAGAAACAGGTAAACAATATTTTCAAATATTTTTTCCATTTATCTCTGAAGTTTATATTTTTCCTTCATGACGTAATACATCCAGCATCCTTTCCCATTTGTGATATTACCCGTGAATGCAAAAGTGCTACTTTTCAGCTTTGCACACTGAATTACATCTATTCATAAGCTTCACGTGAACTTATGTCAGCTCTTATATATTTATTTTTTAAGTATTTCTTTGTAGGTTTCTGCTTTCTGTCTAATTTGAAGAATAGGCATGTTAGACCACAAATATTTGTCTACTCTTTTGGTACATCTCCCTAGTTTCTTTGTCCTAGTCACTATCGAGTGCGAGTTGTCCAAAGGTGAGGGACTTTGAATCAGAGACACATGCTTTGCTCAGCAAGGTTTCATGATATTACCTCAGAGGAGAAGGTTCCTACAATGATCTCCACTATCCAACATGAGAATATGAATAGAAACATTATGTTTAAGTATTATCTTAGTATGTTATCTCAGCTTCATGGTGTAACTTTCCCCTGTTATCTATATTTTTTAAGTAGTTGATGTGAAAATTCCTCAGAAGATTTTCCGCAACCAAGGTATTGCCTCAAGTACAGAGACATTTGATTTCTTTCTAATATCATATTGAGACATGTAAATGTGCATGCATTAAGCAATCTATCTGATTGGGTCTTGCACTCTGTTTAACCATTCTTTTGTGTTACACTTAATGGTCTATCTTCTGCTTGATTGCCTTTTAGTCATTCGATTCCGAAGTCCTGCTCTTCAGCCTTTATGCAAGGCTACCTCCTAGTTGTTGCTGCATCTGGTCCATCCACATTGCATCTTTGAGAAAAAGGAAAATACACAAGGGAAGAAGAAAGGTACTATTGAGAACAATGAAACGGTCTCAATTAGTCAGTTTAAACTTTGTGTCAGATCTTACCTTCAAAAAGCTTTGAGGCAGATCGTTTGTGATAATGGCTAATCAGTTGAAGCCTCAGTATCTTGTTTGTTGTCTTCATCTTATTCGTTTGGTGGAAATAATCAGCATATCTTTACAGTTTACCTCAGTACCATTGACCTGACTCTAGAAGACTAGAATAGATCTGAGGGTAACATTTATTGAAGAAAAGTCTTTCATGTTTGTTGTATGTTGTATTGTTTTCACCTGTCAGGAAAAGAAATCCATAGCCAATATAGCATCTGGTTCAGAACCAATTTGTCTGGTATCTTTTTTTCCCTCCTTTGTCTCAAAATTGAACTCAGTACAATCTGTCAATCGCAGGAGCATCATGAAAAGTTCTTTTGCACTGAATATGAGAAGTCCAAGGCTATTGCAGATAAGATTGCACGACAAGCTGCCTTGGATGGGATTCCAATAATTCTTCTATATCCAGGGGTCATTTATGGTTCTGGAAAGCTTACAGCTGGAAATGTTCTTGCGCGTATGGTATGACTGTTCTATTTTTCTAAGTCACTTTGTTGCCTGTGCATTGTTTTATCTGGGACATTGTTAATTATCTTAATAGTTGGAATGTTGGTACAAGGGACCACGGTGTGAAATATTTTGCAGCCAAGCTAATGGGTGTCGGGAGAGACAGTGTCGTGTTAACCTTTAATTCGGAAAAATGGTTCAAATAGGATGCCTTTGTATTTGTTTAGTGCAACAGCCATCAGTATAACTTGGCCGTGCGTGAGTGGTTAGCTTTTAAGTTCATTTTGTATGCAGAAATTCACCAGAAATCTAGTCATTAACTTATGTAGCGGCCTTCTTTTAAACACACATAATGGGGTGCAACACAAGTTTTCATGAGGCCATCTCTGTTGCTGTATGCTGCCAGACAGCACACAGTAATGTAGCTGTCACGGAGTGATTAGAAAGTCCAAATCAAGCACACTTGAAGGGTGCTTGATTTGCAAAGAAAAGAAGGGTAAAACAATGGAGACCATCGGATCACATGATCTAATGGCTTCCCCATCGAGCACACCTATGGTTTGCCCTTTTTCTGCACAAAGGGTTTTGCTAGGCTGCAGCATGGTACATAAAGCCTTCTCTCTCTTTATTCAGCGATGAGTGCAGTTTATGATTATAACTAAGTGGGTGTGATGATGCATTTTGTGGAGCAGCCAACTTTGCAAAGTGATAAGATTAAATGTTCTTGGGTTTGAGGGTCCAAAATTGAGGGGGGGGAAATATCATTTTCTTAACTCTATGAACTTGGGTTTGAGGGTCCAAAATTGAAAAGAGAGGTCCAATCAATCCATCGATTGTTCCAACACGACATGGGGGGTGAAAGTAACCAGTAGAAACTGACGGAGTTCAAATTGGACTCCAAATTTGAGCTCGATGCTCAAATTTACATTTCCTAAATAGAACCCAGTTAATCGAGTGTAAGAGGGTCAAAAATAAAGAAATATATGTCCAATTAATTTGTCAATGACTCCAACACGACCGGGAAGGTGAGAGTGACTTGTAGAAATTGACGGAGTCCAAATTGGACTACCGATTTGAGCAAAACGTTTAAAATTGTCATTCGTCAATTTCACTTAAATGAAAAACATCTTGCTTTTAATTTTCAAGAAAAATTGATTTCTTTATTAAGGATTTGATTTTAATTTTTTTAAATGATATACAGGATCATCCGTCGCGAGATGTTAGACGAGACGACGACCAGGATGACACATATGCGGAGGATTTGTGATTTCATTTTAGTTATTTGCATGTTGTCATTTTATTATGGATGTATGATTAATTTGTGTGTTTGTATGTGATGAATTTGAAGTTCGTGGATATTGTGATTTGTGTAGTTGATTTATATATTTTTATGAAATTGTTATTTATCAGGTTATTTATTTTATTAAATTGTTATTTATCAGGTGATTTATAGTCGATTATATAAATTTATAAAAAAAAAATACTGCAAAATTAGCGACCGAATAGCGACCGAATAGCGACTGTCTTCATTATTTATTTTATTAAAGTATTAAAATTAGCGACCGAATAGCGACCGAATAGCGACTGTATATATTAGCGACGGATAATGCGACCGATTTATATCGGTCGCTATCCGCGACTGATATTGCGACCGATAATTATCGGTCGCTAACGGCGACCTATTCTGCGACCGATTTATATCGGTCGCCATTTAGCGACTATTATATAGCGACCGACATGTTCGGTCGCTAATAGGTGTCTGTTCGGTCGCTACATGATCTTTGCGACCGATCTGCGACCGAATAGCGACCGAGAGGTCGGTCGCTACTCGCGGTTTTTCTTGTAGTGTCACCTAAGCATCCCAAACCCTGATAATTTTGGAGTTCGACTTATGTATATATCGAGGTGCGGCTAATTTTTTTTCCAACTATAATCCATCTGAAGGTCCGACGAAGGATATTTGTCACTGTGATGAGTGACAAGACTCTCCGGGAGGCCATCTGCAGTCGTTGGGACCCTTTCCCCAATGTGTGGGTTCCCTTGGATGAGTGACCGTACCTAAGGTGTCGGACTTGTGTCGGGACGCATG
Source organism: Amorphophallus konjac (assembly GCA_022559845.1). Lineage (NCBI taxonomy): Eukaryota > Viridiplantae > Streptophyta > Magnoliopsida > Alismatales > Araceae > Amorphophallus > Amorphophallus konjac. Next base: position 196,789,087 of record CM040129.1, read on the forward strand.
AGGCGAGCGATGGAATCATCGTCACTGGTAAGCCATAGTGGTGCTTCGTCGCCTAGCTGGTGGAGGTGGCGGCACTTCGCTTTCGGTGGCGTTGAGCATTGGTGACAAGTGCGAGCCGAGAACCTAGTGCACCTGAGACATGCCGTGTAAGAACTTCCAGTCGGGGTCCTGAGTGGACTTCGTTAGACTTCTTCAACATGCTTTCCCAAGTGGCACTGCCCTTAAGACGATCTCGCTGAACTTATTTATGCAAAGAAAATTCCCATCGAGGTGGAGGTGCCCTAGGAGATTCCTCTGACGTTCAAGTCAGTAGATATTTTGGTGGAAGGAGGAGGGACACTCAGAAGTGGAGGGGGTCCATGGTCTACTGTGACAGTCTAGCGGAGGTGAAGGAGAGAAGGGGGAGTTTTCTCCATAGTGACTTTGCTCTTGGCTGGCCCCATAAAGAGGAGGGTCCTGCCTACAGGTTGCTCCCTTCCTCCTACCCTCTTTCTGGGGTTTTTTCATGGTGTAGGTCCCCATTTGTTGTGTGATCTTTGACATATCTAGAGGAGATTGCGGAGACCTCCTTATATAGATATTTGGGGTGTCGGTGTCGAAGAGGCTTGTAGGATTGCATTGAGTGGCTCGTCTTTCGGAGCGACGTAGGTTACAGGATATGAGGCGTATCATGACATCAAAAAAGTGCGTAGACCTGCTAACACGGGTAGGTGATAATGGCCATTAATTTGATTCCTTATAACACAGTGGTTTGATCCGGATTTGACGGGATGGAGGCCACATGGCCAGTATTGGTCTGATGTTCATATCCCTATGTGCTTTAGGCCGTGGGTTTTGGTCCATAAGGCGACAGTTGCAATCCTCGAGAGATACGCAATTGAGCCTCACTTTTAATGTGACACCGCATAACCCCTGAAAGGGGATTTGATTGTGCGGGCTCAATTCTCACGGCTTGTGGCCTTCACTACATCGGTCTTGTTCGTTCTATGTCATGGATGTGTTTCTCAGGTCAGAAGGCCACCAGCCATGCTATGCTTAAGGCCGAGTTTGGACTTCTCGATGGCTCGACGGTCGAACCATGGTTCCACGGGGCCCGAGATTGAGCCAAAGCTTCCAGATGGTCGGGTGGTCGAGCTGAGGTCTTTCAAAGGCTTTTTGGGACTTTCATGGCTCGAGATCGAGTTCAGATTTGCTCATGTCTCAGTGATCGGGCTAGAGCTTCCCTTAGTATTCGAGTTAATACTCTTTCCCTGTGATGGCTCGGGATCAAGCTATGACAAGCCGTGAAATGGGCAGTTGGACCGGTGCTCTCCCACGGCTCAGGGTTGACCAAGGGTTTAGAATGCACCAAAGCTCGTGGCCGAGATTTTACTCAAGAGCTTCGGCCAGAGCTAACACTTTGGGGCTTCACATTGTCTACTTGGGACTTTCACCCCAACCTAATGTCCGACGGAGGGGCCCATTTGGCACATGGGGTGTGCCGACCTCGACAACACTTACTAGGCCTTAAGATGCTTTGAACGAGCTGGGTAGCCTCATGGACTGATCTCGGGGTCTATTGGGCTGAGTCACTTTTTTGGGAAGGGGAAAATCTCCTCTACAAGTTTAAACAAACCTAAAAAATGAAAATAGAAAAAAAATATCTGCGGTGTAGGTAATTCATCAAATAGGTGTCCCTACTTAGGTTGTTAGTAGATTGGGCCGGCCCGACGAGCCCATGGGCCTAGCTTGACATTGGGTTGGGCCTCCGCCCTTTGTTCAGCCCGTAGGCTCTTAATTGGGCTTAAAAGTTCGGCTCGTGAAGACTCGCAGGTTGGATTCTGACTTTTAGTTCTGGTCATCAGTCGGCTCGACCCATTTCCTCTTTTTTATTTTTCTCCCTTGAAATTTTTATTTTACTTAATTATAAAATTAAAACCTTTTTTATTTTACTTAATTAAAAATTAGAAACTTTTTCCTAACAAATGAACATCTTAAACTTTAATTAATTTGATGATATTGTAAATTTTATACTATTACATGTTTTATTTTTTATTAACTGTTTTCCTTAATTTTTCGGATTGGACTGGGATAAAATCGGGTCTTACACTTAGTTGGGTCCAACTGATCAGCCCGACATAACCCGGGCTTGGGGCAGATCCGGACTTTAAAACTAATTAATCGGACCCGGAAAAGACCCACCTAAGTTCTGCCCGGGCCTCGCCCCATTTACAGCCTCGTCCCCTGCTTTGACGTGATAAAATGGTGAAATCGATCTCTACAGGGGCGGATACCAGCGTGATACAAAAAAACATGTACTTGGGAAAGCCCAGTGGGATGCAGTTTAATTTGCCTGGAACATGGGCGGAGTATGGTTGTTCGATCGTAGCTTAACATTGCATTCATATGGTTTATGCTGCATCAAGGTTTAGGGAGAGCTTGATTACGATGTTCTATAGCTCTATCATTGTCGTCATTAAAAGGGGGTTAGTCGTCGTAAGTGATTTTAAAACACACGTATGTATAATTTTAATATATAGTAGATATATACATATATATATATATGGTTATACTTTGTCAGATTTGATATTAATAATTTTCTAAAATGTAATGTCATAATAAATTGAATACAAATATTAATCGATATGAAAAACATATTAGAATTTGATTTTTGAAAGTCTCGACTGTCTTTTACCTTTCTCTTTTCCATTCTCAACTCTCTCGTTCTTCTTAAACCATCTTTTGCACCACATTCTTCTAATTAACAACAATTTTAACTAATATAACATGATGTCGAAAAATATTAATATGAAAACACACATTACAAATTTACAATACAATCAATATTCCAACCAAGCAAACTAACCTGACTACAGTACGTAACGGACGCATGCAGGGTGGGGGGGGGGGGGTTCGGATGAGAACTACGTTGTCTCTCTAAGCTTCTCGTCGTTCGCAATATAGACGACGCTAAACGATATGGTATAAACGTTGTTGGGTCCCGTAGTGTAGGAACACTGATCTAGAGGGAGGTGAATAGATCCTTGTGCTAAAAATTATGTCCAATTAAAAACACAAACTACCACACAGCGGAATTTACAAGATTGATTGGATTGAAGAAATTAATCTAAACAACTTTAAACTTAATTCACTCAATCTCACCGAGCTCACACGATTACATAACTAGATAGTAGAGAACACACAATCACACAAATCAAACCACAAAACACGGGGATTTTTAAGGTGGTTCGGGACCACGACGGGCTCCCTACGTCCACCCCTCACCAATCCGGTGAGGCTTCACTACACGCTACAAAGTGTAGCAACACGGGGAAGAACCCCAACACACACACGCTGCTTTCGCAGCAAACCACACACGAGGCCTCGCCTCAAACTACTGCCACAGCAGCACACACACACACGTTGGGGAACACACCCCGAACTGTATACTTCACACGGAGACACAACTCTGTCCACACACACGTAGGACAATGCCTACACAATCACACGGGAGAAAACTCCCAACAACACACGCAGATATACTCCGCACCAATCGACACACAACAGACCACACACACACTCGGAGACCCCTTTCTCCGAACACCCACACAAGAAAATCGTTTAGGAATTTATGTGGAAATCAGATATGCATACAATCAACCCAGAACAATTTCTAAACACTAAACCACACAACAAAACTGAAATGTAAAGCTCCCCCTCTTTAGAACAATCTGGCTCTTCTCAGTTCGTAGTCGGATGAACACGATTTTGGCGTCCTCTTGTTCTTCTCCTCGAACCGCTTCTTTTCTTCTTCTATCACGAGCTCCAAATCACAAGGGAAGTAGATCAGATCTGCTGTTGAAGACCTCTGGAGCTTCTCCACCGTTTCAGCCCTTTCTTCTCCTACAAGGAAGAACACACTTTGATTAGGGTTAATACCTTGTGAATCTCGTAGCTCATATATATATATAACTTAGAGAGCCCAAAAGACACATAAAACCCTCCTCACACATGTTAGAAACACCCTAGTATGATTAGGAACCATTGGGGGGTGTTTTGGTAAAGTTTCAAGGGGTTTAGGATGAGTTTTAAACACTTTCGTAAGTCCCGTCCGGAAGGGGTCGACCCTTGGGGTCGACCCTCGGCAACCAGGTTGCTGGAATACACAAAAAGAGGCCCTCTGTTACAGGGGTCGACCCTTTCAGTGGGGGTCGACCCCTGGGGTCGACCCTTGGCAACTAGGTTGCTGTCGGGGCCAAAAAAAGAGCCAGGTTTAAAGGGGTCGACCCCATGGGTCGACCCTTTCAGTGGGGGTCGACCCCAAGGGTCGACCCTTTCAGGCAGGGTACACAAAAATAGCTCTGCGCGCTTCGGCGGCAGGAATTAATTCTCCTAGCTCCGAACTCCGATCGAAGCGAGACTGGAAGCGTTGGAAAGAGGACTCCCAAGGCTACAACATAAAATGTTAGAGGGGAAATCCAATGGTTGGATTAAAAATGGTGAAGACTGTAAGACAGTTTGAGTTTGAAAAATAACTAAAACCTCCATCAAACCAAAGGGAAACAATTGATTAAATGTTACCATAATCCCATGAAGATCAACCATGATTTTTCATCCTGAAAAATATGATAAAGCAAGGTGTTAGTTGACAATTAAGATCTTTACATCAAGCATTAACACTATGACCATGTTCACAATAAATTGCTTCGTTGAACCTATTCCAAGAGTGAATGATGAACGAGATATCCATTTAAATCCACATAACAACACTTACCTCATTGTTTTACCTGAATTCACATTTCTTGTTGATTGGTTGAATCATTCATACACATAGTCATGAAATTCAAAATCTCATTCTCCATTGACTGATGGTATGCATGTGGAATTCAAAGAGTAAGGAGCCAAGCCACATAGAACAATATTGAGTCACATTCAATTTGATCATCATCCAAGCTTTCAAACCACACATCATTACCTTGGGGGCAAGCAATGATATTTGCATCTCAATCATTCATTTAGCATTACCAAAGTCCACATTCATACTATGAGGCTCAATAAGACATGATGCTTAATATGACATGATGCTCGAGTGTGATTTTCACAAAGGCCTTTCACATTGAAGATAGAGCAACCGCACCAAGTGTAGATGGATTGTATATGTAATGTGCTAACCTCAAAGCACGTATGAACCTCAAAGAGTCATAGATGCATTGACATGATGATAAGCCTTGTAGAATTACAATGCATCCACATGATGATATCCCAATAGAAATAGTTTATGATCATTTCCACAACCAATTCAAGTGAAGAGCATTCACGCACAAGGCTAAGCAACAAAGGCATTTTGTAATCATCAAAATCACATACACAACAATCTCCCCCATTTTGATGATGACAAAATATTATGCTATAATGCTCTCTCCCCCTTTGACATAATCAGAAATGGGGATCATGATGGGGAATCCAGAATGGCAAGAACCTATGGACAACCGGAGTATGAAGAGAACCAATGAGCACAATATGCATGAACGAATTGCAGAACTGTGGGATACCAAATGTTGAAATGAAACTCTTATACCAATTGTCTGATACCAATTGTTGAAAGTGGAAATGCAAAGCTCCCCCTTAGACATAGACACATTTGAAGACTGTTTTTGATTTTCAAATTTTTGATTTTTAGTTTTCTTGTGAGATGCATGATACAGGATGTATGAAAATGATGAGACATGACATGCATACAATGTAATCAAGCAGATATCTATAGATACATGCAACATAACTCCTTCACAAGAAGTGATACCAATTGATTTACAAGAAGGAGATAGGTGTAGGAAAAGTGCAAGTGAGTCATTAAGTTCAGAATGCTCATGATTACACCTAGAGGATTGTGCAGATAAATAGGAGAAGACGTACAGCAGGTCATTGCAATTAATCAAATTTTCAGAATACATATCAAATCAAATTACCATGTGCAAGTGAGTAACATGAGAATGAAGTTTAGCCATATGGATAACCAGATTTTCAAGTAAACACAATAGTAAGTGTACAAACTGCATTTCAATCTAGAGAACAGCGTATTGGAGGCTTCGCTCTACCTCAATCGAATATATCATCAGAAATTTTCATACTGACAATCTGAATTTTTCTAAGAAGGATCAGGTTCAACATAATTCCTTTTTACGCGAGGAGACACATGGAGCTCATGCCAGAATCCCCGGTTACTCAGAATACTTAACCTTGTCACCTCATTTGAACAGAGATACTGTAGTCAACACTTTTCAGAAATGAACCGCATCACGTCTCAGGTGACATGTGCCCAGTTTACTCAGTGAGACTTAGCATTGCTCTGCCTTTTATTTCAACCAATTTTTTTATGTGGAGGCAGGCAGCTTTTTCCTCAACTGTCTCTTACCATCCATGCAGCAAGTTGAATTACTTTAGAGTGTTGAAATGAAATTCCTATATCCTTATGAATAACACTCAATTTCACATTAAAGTGCATGAAGTGTACGAATTTGATTTAACATGTATGGAGAAAATTTAACTTAAAACAGGATAGTGTAGCTCCCCCTATGTAAATGCAATACGCATGAAATGCTCCCCCTGAGAGTTTGACATGAAGCACACTTGTTAAGACTCAGATGCAACATTATTTAACAATGGAGTATTCGGTCTTAGAAGTTTCAAAGGAAGGGGTTGAATAGCATATAATAACATGCAAGCATACAATGGAGATATGCATATGCAATGCAAAATGAAAAGGTATGCAATTTCAATGCTTGAAATGTTGGCTTCACAGATATGATGACCAATGATGGAAGTATTCTTTTTGGCATTTATGTAACATGAAATGTTCAAGATGATGCATTTCAAAATATGCACTATATGCATGCTAGAAATGCCAACCATGCAACAAGACACACGATGAGCTTCATCTTCCAAAAGCACTATGTGAATGATATGTAGAGAGTGATTTGTAAATATGCAATGTGATGCACGATTCCAGATTTCACATGACACTCTATATGCACCTAATGCAACTAATGCATGACATGCATTACCAAATGTTGAAATGTGAGGACACCACTTTATTCTGAAAAGAGAATTCAGAAAATTTATTCAGAGCATCAAAACCATCACATGTGAACTTTTCTTGAAAACAGTTGTGCTATTAACCAAAAAGATGAGTGGCACATTGGTAAAGACCATGGAACATTGATCAACTTCAGTCCTCAAAAAGTTCAGCCACAGAACAACATCATCATGCTGAGAGAATGGAAAACATCAATCTCAAAATTTTCAGCATGTAAAACTCCCCCATAATCAATGCATGATTTCAGAAAATTCATTTAAGTTGGATGCCATGTGCATAGATGATTCATGGTACCGGGCGGAGGAATGTTCTCACGCATGGTGATAGCTTTCAGACAGGCTTGACCTGCCCTTCCACATGTCACCATTTTATATACCATGTAATCATTGAATTGATGATCAGAAAAATACAATGCATTCCCATATGACATCGGGGGTTTAGCAAAAGGCATTCAATGGCTACACTCTCATATATACTGCTCAGATGTTTCAATACCATTCAGCCAAACATTCATTTTTCACATGGTCAAGAGCAACCAAAGAGTATTCAAGATTTCAAAATCACTGTCTGTCAAGAGATAGCACTAGCATCAAGACCATAGAACTTCAGCCGAACACTTTATTTTCTCACCTTTACCTTTATTGACATCTTCAAATTCTTTACTTTATTTTGCTTGTGTAATCTTCATCAATAGCTCCTTTCTTTCTCTCCTGCAAGAAATAGAATGATATTAGCCAAAAGAAATGGAAGCAGATCAAATCTTGCATTGAAGTCCTCTTGACCCCCTTTCTTTCTCTCCATTATTTCAAGGGTTGATGGCCATTATAAATTAAACCTGCACTGTAAAGAGTTTAATTCATGTCAATATTAAGCCAATACATATGAAGAAACTAACTTCAAGGCTTTTCATCACATGTGACTCTCTCTCTCTCAACCTGCAAATTAGAGAGTTAAATTCCAGCAACATAAACTTAGAATTCACAACTTGATGTGCACAAACCTGAACAACCAACTTACATATTAGTGTCAATTCAAGGACAAGCCCATGTTAACCAAGGCATCACACCAGAACTGGCCTAGTAGACTTAAAGCCTTCCTCTTGGTCACATGGCAATCCTGCAACAAAGTTCTCATTTGGTTGTTTTGGGTACCCAAACCTTCTTGGGTCCCGGATGGTTAGTTGCACCTCTAGTGGGTGCCTTCCACTGTTTTTGGGCATGCATATCATCAAAATACTTTAAGGAGCAAACATTCATGGTATGCCCAAACTCACCACAATAATGACAACAACCAAGAAACTTCACAGAATTCTCATAAACATGACAATCAAATTTCGGTGATTTGGCATGAATGTTATCACTATAAGCATGGAAATATTTCTTCTTCACAACAGGATGAGCATGAAGTTTTTGTGGGTTTGCAAAAGTATAATTATTTTTGACTTTGAAAATCTTTCTTTCATTTGCTTGCCAACACTGTGACACACGGTGTCCTAGCTTTCCACATGTAAAACAACCACCCCTTTTTCTTTTGGAAACAAGTTCATTTTTGCATGCTTTCAAATCATCTGATTTCATCAAAAAATAATCATGCATCATATGACCAAGTTCACCACAATAAAAACATGAGATTTTCTTTATGGATGCATGTGTGTGTGCAACATGATTTTTCATGGCATTCATCGTGACACCAACAACATTTTTAGCCTTTTGATGCAGGTTTTGTTTCTTCTTCAGACTTTCATTTGATTGCTTTGTTGTTTGAGGAACAGATTGATTTGGAGACCCATTTGATGTGCTGGCTATATTAGAACCATGGACAAATGATGTGTAGACTTTATTTTCAAAGTTCTTTTTGTTCACAGGATTATAGCCCAGCCCTTCTCTTTGGAAATTCACTTTAGTCCCCAATATCTTGTTCAGATTTTCTTCCCCATTCACAAACTTAGACAAAGAAGCATTCAGATCAAGAATTTCTTTTTCAAGAGATGAAATATGCAATTCATAGGAAATGATCTCATTTTCACAAGAAATGACTTTTTCATTCAATTGAGCATTGATGGTTTGGTAGCTTTCCATCTTTTGTTCTAACACAAGCATCTTGTCAGATTCATCAACAATCACATATTTCCCTTTTTCAAGTTTTTCAAGATTTTTCAATCTACTTTCAAGCAGGGAGATCTGAATTAGCATTGCACTATTCTCCTTTTTGAGTTCTTCATTTTCATTTGCAAGTTTATCATTCATAATCAATTCATTGCAAATATCATGATCAATAGAGTTTGACTCCATTTTGTTTCTTAGATCTTTTTCAGTTTTCTCCAATTGATCAATTGTGTTTTTGAGGGCAACATTTTCATTTCTCAAACAAGCAATGGTTTCTTTGTGACATTCAACATCATGCTCTAAAAGATCATTGAAGTTAACAAGCTCAGAACATTTATCACAAGAACCATTTTCATGGACCAAGTTTTCAGATTTCTTTTTCAATTTTCTATTTTCTGACTTGACTTTCTTATATTGTTTTGCCAACTCATCATAAGCTTCAACAAGATCGTCAAGAGTAAATTCTTCAGAATCAGAATTTACCTCTTCTGCATTTTTGTCACTTTGTTGATCAGCATCATCGGCCATGAGACATTTTTGTCTTTCCTTTTCTTGAGCTTTAATCAACCGGTCCATAAGCTCCTTTGCCGTCCTACAAGAAGATGCAAATGGATACTTGTTACTACTTACAGAAGCTTTCAATAAACTCAAAGCAGTAACATTATCATGATGCATCATTTTATCCTGATTAGACCACTTGGTCTCATCTAGAGGTAATATGTGTGGACCATGACAAATCAATTTCCAAAGACTAGGACTAATAGAATTGATCACCACATATAGTTTGCCTAGCCATGAATCAAAATTCAAACCAGTGAAGATTGGCAAACAGTTCATTGATATATGTTCAGTAGAAAAATTCATGATTGTGGAATGCACTGGGATCACTCTGTAGATCGCAAGATCTAGGGACAACAGAGCCTCGCTCTGATACCAATTGTTGGGTCCCGTAGTGCAGGAACACGGATCTAGAGGGGGGGTGAATAGATCCTTGTGCTAAAAACTATGTCCAATTAAAAACACAAACTACCACACAGCGGAATTTACAAGATTGATAGGATTGAGGAAATTAATCTAAACAACTTTAAACTTAATTCACTCAATCTCACCGAGCTCACACGATTACATAACTAGATAGTAGAGAACACACAATCACACAAATCAAACCACAAAACACGGGGATTTTTAAGGTGGTTCGGGACCACGACGGGCTCCCTACGTCCACCCCTCACCAAACCGGTGAGGCTTCACTACACGCTACAAAGTGTAGCAACACGGGGAAGAACCCCAACACACACACGCTGCTTTCGCAGCAAACCACACACGAGGCCTCGCCTCAAACTACTGCCACAGCAGCACACACACACACACACGTTGGGGAACACACCCCGAACTGTATACTTCACACGGAGACACAACTCTGTCCACACACACGTAGGACAATGCCTACACAACCACACGGGAGAAAACTCCCAACAACACACGCAGATATACTCCGCACCAATCGACACACAACAGACCACACACACACTCGGAGACCCCTTTCTCCGAACACCCACACAAGAAAATCGTTTAGGAATTTATGTGGAAATCAGATATGCATACAATCAACCCAGAATAATTTCTAAACACTAAACCACACAACAAAACTGAAATGTAAAGCTCCCCCTCTTTAGAACAATCTGGCTCTTCTCAGTTCGTAGTCGGATGAACACGATTTTGGCGTCCTCTTGTTCTTCTCCTCGAACCGCTTCTTTTCTTCTTCTATCACGAGCTCCAAATCACAAGGGAAGTAGATCAGATCTGCTGTTGAAGACCTCTGGAGCTTCTCCACCGTTTCAGCCCTTTCTTCTCCTACAAGGAAGAACACACTTTGATTAGGGTTAATACCTTGTGAATCTCGTAGCTCATATATATATATAACTTAGAGAGCCCAAAAGACACATAAAACCCTCCTCACACATGTTAGAAACACCCTAGTATGATTAGGAACCATTGGGGGGTGTTTTGGTAAAGTTTCAAGGGGTTTAGGATGAGTTTTAAACACTTTCGTAAGTCCCGTCCGGAAGGGGTCGACCCTTGGGGTCGACCCTCGGCAACCAGGTTGCTGGAATACACAAAAAGAGGCCCTCTGTTACAGGGGTCGACCCTTGGGGTCGACCCTTTCAGTGGGGGTCGACCCCTGGGGTCGACCCTTGGCAACTAGGTTGCTGTCGGGGCCAAAAAAAGAGCCAGGTTTAAAGGGGTCGACCCATGGGGTCGACCCTTTCAGTGGGGGTCGACCCCAAGGGTCGACCCTTTCAGGCAGGGTACACAAAAATAGCTCTGCGCGCTTCGGCGGCAGGAATTAATTCTCCTAGCTCCGAACTCCGATCGAAGCGAGACTGGAAGCGTTGGAAAGAGGACTCCCAAGGCTACAACATAAAATTTTAGAGGGGAAATCCAATGGTTGGATTGAAAATGGTGAAGACTGTAAGACAGTTTGAGTTTGAAAAATAACTAAAACCTCATCAAACCAAAGGGAAATAATTGATTAAATGTTACCATAATCCCATGAAGATCAACCATGATTTTTCATCCTGAAAAACATGATAAAGCAAGGTGTTAGTTGACAATTAAGATCTTTACATCAAGCATTAACACTATGACCATGTTCACAATAAATTGCTTCGTTGAACCTATTCCAAGAGTGAATGATGAACGAGATATCCATTTAAATCCACATAACAACACTTACCTCATTGTTTTACCTGAATTCACATTTCTTGTTGATTGGTTGAATCATTCATACACATAGTCATGAAATTCAAAATCTCATTCTCCATTGACTGATGGTATGCATGTGGAATTCAAAGAGTAAGGAGCCAAGCCACATAGAACAATATTGAGTCACATTCAATTTGATCATCATCCAAGCTTTCAAACCACACATCATTACCTTGGGGGCAAGCAATGATATTTGCATCTCAATCATTCATTTAGCATTACCAAAGTCCACATTCATACTATGAGGCTCAATAAGACATGATGCTTAATATGACATGATGCTCGAGTGTGATTTTCACAAAGGCCTTTCACATTGAAGATAGAGCAACCGCACCAAGTGTAGATGGATTGTATATGTAATGTGCTAACCTCAAAGCACGTATGAACCTCAAAGAGTCATAGATGCATTGACATGATGATAAGCCTTGTAGAATTACAATGCATCCACATGATGATATCCCAATAGAAATAGTTTATGATCATTTCCACAACCAATTCAAGTGAAGAGCATTCACGCACAAGGCTAAGCAACAAAGGCATTTTGTAATCATCAAAATCACATACACAACAAACGTCTAGTTTCAATTAGGGTTAATTTTATACGTACTCTCTTCACAAGAAAAATATTAAAATTATTATTTTTAATCATCAAAAATTATATATATAATATCATCTTTATTAATTATTTTTTAAAAAATATCACTAAATGACAAAACAGTGCCCTTGGATCTGTGGGGAGGTTTGGGGTTGATATATATGAACATTGAGAGTATTATCATCATTTAATTAGTAGTATTTTTTTAATATTGTGATAAATAACTATAGTATACATGATATCTAGTAATTAAAGATGATAATTTTAATATTTTACATATAAGGAGAATAAATATATGTGTGTGATTAACCCATCTATACCCCTGAAACTTTAATTCAAATCCAAATCGTGCCAAAGCATTGATCATATATACGGAGGGTAAGATTATCAAAATTCCTCGCGAGAACGCAAATACTCATGGATGCATAATAGTCACTATCTGTTAGCACGACTAAAATTTGTTATCTAAACTAATTAATCTTCTATCAAAATATTTGAAGAAGTTTTAGCAAATTTATTTATCTGTCTCTTTAATTATATCTCTCTTCTCCTCCTTCCTTGGCATATTGTGCCGGTAAAAGACTCCTTTTTTAAGGGTATGTTTGTCCAGAAACCCAATTTCACCGAACAAAATAAAACATTGTCATATCTTAAATGAAGGTTAATCTCCGATGTTTTTTGACACTATTTTAACCTAAAAATCGATAAAAATAATTTTAAGATTATGATTACTAATTCTAAAAATAAATATCCAAGGAGGATATGTTTGTGAATATTTCTAATAATAAAGCTAGGGGCTTTCAAATTAAAACTAGATACATCCGTCTGTTCAGTAACAACTCTATAATTATTATCCATTCTCAAAAAAAACTAGAGCTGTCAAGGGAAAAAGAAAAGTGAAAAGGTCAGACAGATCTACTAGATAGTAATATCATAATATTACCATTCGGACATCGACCTTCCAGAACTTGTAAATTAAATCTCTCTTCTCGCACAACTACACATGAGAAGATTTGAATCAAGATTTCTCTCATTAATTAAAAAAGGACTTGATGTCGCAGAGCAAGGCAAATTACAGGTGATAATATTTTGTCTAGCCGACGCCAAGACAGTCGTGTTTGGTCATTTTGTATACATCTTTCAGGTAGTATTGGGCCAAAGAAGCGATGGGCGGTATCCATACAGTTGAAATAACGGGCCCAGACCACATAAATTGGGCTGGAATGAGAGATACGACTGTCAGACAGTGTCTGTGTGTGTGCGCGCGTGTTTTCTTATTCATAATAATGTCACCACAATACTTCAATTCAAGCCCACGTCACCACAATAACTTGAACGGTGATCTCTCTCCCAATATTGTCTGCCAAGTTTTTCCCCAAATGAAGGCACTTTCCTTCACAGATAATCTTTTCAGGGCCATATATACACCAAGTCGTTTATGTGAAATGCAAGATTTACCAACTCTTGGATCTCTTTGGAAACAGCATGTCAGGAGAAATCCCATCTTGCTTCAACAACATTTCATGCACAATGGAAGTCGAGCAAGAAAGAGGGCTTCCTTGATGACCCATAATGGCATATGTACACCTACAGCGCAGTACCTTGTCCCCATTTCAATATGACAGAATCACCAATGATAACACTTCAGTTCAAAAAATTCGTTGATTCCTTCTAATTATGAGGGTGGTCCTCTCAATTATTGATTACTGGTCTTGATTTATCATCAAGCCAGCTTGACATGGCACTACTCCTTGGGAGATCGGAGAAGTGAAGGGGATCTGTTCGTTAAACTTATCGCATAATCATCTTCGAGGTGTTCTACCCATGTCAATGGCTAATTAATATGGAAAGCTTGGAAAGTTTGGATCTCTCTCACATCAATGTAATTAAGCGGTACGACCCCACATGACATGATTCGCCTCTGCTTTCTGATGCGGAGCGGGATGCACGTGTTACAATGGAGGATCCTGATTTATGCAGAAGCATCGAAGGCATCCAACATTAAGATTATATTTGTTATTTTCTTGTATTTTCGTAATTAATTTAGGGGTTATTTTAGTTTAGAGTTTATTTGATCGGCTATGTATTTTTATTTATTTTAAGAGTAGAGATATTTTTATGTTAGAACAAAAACAGAATGAGTCTAGTTGTAATTGTGTTTTTCTATAACTAATAGAAGCTAGCCCTAATTAGGGTTATGCAATGGTTAGAAAAAAATTGTGCATCACGATTGTGTGTGTTCTTCCTTCTCGTGAGATGCCCAACCCTCTCTGCTTCCTCTGGTGAGATGCCAACCCTACTCTAAATTCTTCCTGGCGGAAGCCGAACCCCCACTTCCGATCTTTTTAGTTTGATTCTCATTTTATCTTCTCCACCGTAGATCATCTTCCCCCACCTGCCGGTTCTCTCGTGTCCGCACAGCCACCCTCGAGTTACTCCGTAAGAGGAGCATCTCATACTTCAGGCAAGTCTTTACTGCTACAAACAGGTTTATGGGCAATTATACCAAGTCACTAGAGAGAGGACCGTGTGGGGAGTTCCAAAACTCCTTATTTATTGTCAACTGCCTGTATAACCCTTCCAAATATTTTTAAAATGTGCTGCTCACAAGCTTGAAAGGAAGGATAGGAACATTGCTGATCCCTTGGATGCTCTCACAACACCGTATGAGGTTTGATTGTTAACTTATTCACCGTGCAATACATTGCTGCATCAAATTGATCTCATGAGGACAACTACTAGCCTAAGTAGTTACTTGTCTCCTGTGACCCAGTAGAGATCTGATTTCTATTGTGATCAAACAGCTCATTTCATGCTTATGTTATATTGAGTTTCATCCTGTAGCAGAGATTTACAGCATGTTAAATGTTTGATAAAATACCCACAAGAGCTCAAACTACTTTGATAGGGTGAAGCGTTTTCGTCCTGCATCAGATTTGGTATCAGAGCTTAAGGGGATCAACTTATTTTTATAAGTTGAGGTCCTACTTTTTTATAATCGGTATGCTTCCTCTTCCGATTATTTTTACTGCATATTTACCTAATGGACAACGAACAGAAATTGATGTACATGAGTCGGAAGATAAGAATTGGATTTCACCTGATATTGTTAAGTCACTTGCCAAGACCGGAGAAATTGTTATTGAGGGTGACCGTGTATTTGTGGAGTTCTATAAGAAATTCAAAACAGTCACGTATGATGATGGAGCTTGGTGTGACATTGGGTCAATGGCTGACTCATTCATTATTTTAGGAAGAAGGTGGTTAGAAGAAAGAAGTGCTGTTATTGATTCAGAAAGAAAAACATGCACTTTGAGACATGATACCTTGCCGGGTGAGTTTATTTTTCATAATCTATTGCTATCTCATCCGCAAAGAAATAATATGCACCAAGGTCCTGAATGTCAGTCAAAAGAAGAATTGAATGAGAAACAGCTCCCTTTGGTTGATCACGCACCAGATATTATTTTATCTCCAACAGAGATTACTGATAGTCAGGATGCTACTTCACATACTATTGATTCATGGGATCACTCTCTATTTATTGATGCCGGGTTTGCTACATTTCATGAGTCTATATTTGAAGATGTTCATTTTCATTCTGATGTGAATTCAGTTCAGAAGCCGATTCTTGATTCGTGGGATCACGAGTTATTTATTCAGTCTGGATTGGATTTGATTTCAGATATTGTGTTTGAGGTTCCTACTGCACATGAGTCATCTTCAGTGGTGGTTCCTACATTTCATTCTGCATGTGATCTAATAGAGTGGCACCCATCATTTGATATTCATTCAGAGATCTTGTTGGAGTTATATTCATCTTCAGTCACCACAGGTCCACAGGGTTCATTTTCTCTTGTTGGTGTTGATATAGAATTATGTATGGCTCAGAATGCTTCTGATATGATATGGTGCAGTGTTGAAGCGCATATTCAGCAGCAGCGTCAATTTACTAATCTAAATATCTGTGTGAAGTGCTTGATGACGCATACACAAGATGCTCCTCACATCAATTCATTGCTCCTTCGACATTTCAAAATTCGAGGCCGAATTTTTTCGAATCAGGGGAGATTGATGCGGAGCGGGATGCACGTGTTACAATGGAGGATCCTGATTTATGCGGAAGCATCGAAGGCATCCAACATTAAGATTATATTTGTTATTTTCTTGTATTTTCGTAATTAATTTAGAGGTTATTTTAGTTTAGAGTTTATTTGATCGGCTATGTATTTTTGTTTATTTTAAGAGTAGAGATATTTTTATGTTAGAGCAAAAACAGAATGGGTCTAGTTGTAATTGTATTTTTCTATAAGTAATAGAAGCTAGCCCTAATTAGGGTTATGCAATGGTTAGAAAAAAATTGTGCATCACGATTGTGTGTGTTCTTCCTTCTCGCGAGATGTCCAACCCTCTCTGCTTCCTCTGGTGAGATGCCAACCCTACTCTAAATTCTTCTTGGCGGAAGCCGAACCCCCACTTCCGATCTTCTTAGTTTGATCCTCATTTTATCTTCTCCACCGTAGATCGTCTTCCCCCACCTGCCGGTTCTCTCGTGTCCGCACAGCCACCCTCGAGTTACTCCGTAAGAGGAGCATCTCATACTTCAGGCAAGTCTTTACTGCTACAAACAGGTTTATGGGCAATTATACCAAGTCACTAGAGAGAGGACCGTGTGGGGAGTTCCAAAACTCCTTATTTATTGTCAACTGCATGTATAACCCTCCCAAATATTTTTAAAATGTGCTGCTCACAAGCTTGAAAGGAAGGATAGGAACATTGCTGATCCCTTGGATGCTCTCACAACACCGTATGAGGTTTGATTGTTAACTTATTCACCGTGCAATACATTGCTGCATCAAATTGATCTCATGAGGACAACTACTAGCCTAAGTAGTTACTTGTCTCCTGTGACCCAGTAGAGATCTGATTTCTATTGTGATCAAACAGCTCATTTCATGCTTATGTTATATTGAGTTTCATCCTGTAGCAGAGATTTACAGCATGTTAAATGTTTGATAAAATGCCCACAAGAGCTCAAACTACTTTGATAGGGTGAAGCGTTTTCGTCCTGCATCACTTTCTCTCTGCCTCTAGTGTCGCCTTCAACAATTTGTCTGGCATAATCCCATAAGCGTCTTTATTACGAGTGTTTCGTTTTGTCCCCGCTTATATATGAAAGATCAAGTCAATACCATAGATATTATTATGCAACATATTTTACTTGAATAAATTAGAAGTAACTTGTACAACTCGTTCAAAATATAAAAAAGTACCACACGAATAAAAAAATCCTTACCTAGACTCATCAAACATTCAAATGTGTCCCACATTCATTCACTAGGGTACTCCTAAGGGGTTGAAAATCATATCAACCAGTGTTCCATCTTGTAAATAGGACATATCTTGTCTAGGCAATATATATATACATAGGATTACAGGAATAACATTAGGTATATGACCCTTTCCCCTTGGGTAGAAAGATATATGGCACATTGTTACCTATTACACTTGAATTTATATTGGATGGGATCGAGTTACATAGCGTGATAAAAAGAGGGCAAGGTTGGACATCGAGGAGGGCGAGGCTGGACATCGAGCTTCTGGACTGATTCTTTGAGGGAAAGGAAACTTGGGAGATCATGAGGGCAGAGCTGAGCATCGCTGACGATATCTTTGGACGAGCTTCATGACACTTGTGTATGATCGATCTCACATCTAGACCTAGCATTGGGAGAACATGTGGCTCAAAGGGAGCCGAACCGAAGGCCCTAGTTTGGTGGCCATAACTCTAGATGGATGGCTCTGGAGGGGCATGAGCAAGGACCTGGCAAGTCCTCTGTGAGATAGGACCAACTAGAGGATCTTGATCTTGAGCTGAGTGGTGAAGCTTTGAGATCCCAAGTCAGAGGGCATGGAGCTAAGGTCGGACAGCCAAACTACTCCGAAGGAGATGCACTATAACAAATCAGACTTATACCCACGAATTTTACCTAGGACTACATAAAGCATAGGGAAAGATCACTATTAATGATGCTTTAAAGTTTCCATAACTAGGTATATCCACGGTTCTTATTTGCGCAAGTATATATCCAACCTATTCCATCGGTTACCTACAAAATGTCGAAATAGTCAATGTGTAATGTCGCTTTCTAAGTGATTGTGGGAAAAGACCTTAAAATTTGTTTCGACTTTATGATAGCGTAGAAATGCGTTACTTATCTAAAAAAAGTTCAAAGTGTAAGAATATGTTGAAACCTCGGAGGCGGGAGTGTATAGAAAATTTTGATGCCCTATATGTTTCTCCTTGCTAGCCCTAAATCTTACTCACTCTCGACTCACTCTTAAATCGCTTCTTTTCCTTCTTCGTCCTCTTTTCCTCACCCAGCTGAAATCCTGTCGTCTGCTTCTTCCTCCTCTCCGGTGGCCAAAATCTTGTCTTCTTCTTCTTTCTCCTCTTCTTCGTCACCCTTAGGCTCCTCCGTCTTCTACCTTCCTCCTCTTCTTCTTCCTCTTTCTCTCTGACAGTTGCAGACCAGCTATCTAGTCTTCTCCTCCTTCCTCCTCTTCTCCTTCTTTTGTCTCTCGTCATGAAGAAGGTTGTTGGCCCCCATCGTTGAGTTCGTGTCATTACCGTTGCCATAGCCCTATCATTAATGTCGTGGCCAACCCCTGATGACTCCGAGCCATCACCTCCTTAATTCCCCAGTTGCTGCCCTCCACACGCCCCGTTTCTAGAAGGAGGTCAGGTGACTGAAAGCACCATCCTAATAGTCTTTGCCCACCTCCTTGTCTCCCTCATCCTCACACTATTTGATGCTTGAAGAGGGTTGTCTCTGGTGAGGGCACGTCTTTCCCATTACTGACGAAGGACATCAAAAATATGATTGTCCTCCCCTTTCTTGATGGTGACCTCCCCAAGCATTGTTCTGCTTAAAGAAAGGAAGATCCTGCTAGTATTGACCTCCTCCGATCACCAAGCAAGCAAGCACCTACAATCACATGTATTGTTATGCACTCTGCTTGCCCTAATCCCATCATCTCTGTCTATATATGTCCCAACCTAGTCTACGTAGTCTGGCTGACCTTGCTATACCTAGTTAATTCTTCCCTTGCGACATCGATCGATCACCATTCAGGTGGGCATGAGATAACGTGGATGGTGGAAGCTTATGAGGTTTGATATGATCGAACTTTGTTCAATGTGTGTCGATGAAATGGGTAGGGGTTGTAATCACATAAACATGTGCATGGGTTTATGATCAAAATTAATTTGCTCGGAGCATGTATACAAACCTTGCTCTTCAGTTTTGGAACCAGACTTCTACTTTTCAGGGACGAAGCTTGAAATGGTCTGCCGGTTCTTGCTTTTGGGTCTATGGATATGCAATCATCTTCTCGTCGGTTTTTTATCAATTTGAAGTAATAACCCATGCAGAAAGATGAGATAGAAATTATCAAGGAAGGGTGGATGGGCATGGGAAGAATATTATTTTGCCA
The DNA here is from genome assembly GCA_022559845.1 of Amorphophallus konjac. Classification (NCBI taxonomy): domain Eukaryota; kingdom Viridiplantae; phylum Streptophyta; class Magnoliopsida; order Alismatales; family Araceae; genus Amorphophallus; species Amorphophallus konjac. The sequence continues at coordinate 196,809,122 of CM040129.1, forward strand.
GACTGGAGTGTGGGTGTTGCGTTCCTGAAAAGCTGTGCTCGAGCAAGGCCGAGTGCTCCTTGGTGAGGCAGAGCTTTTTCCTGGCGCCGCTGCTGCCGCCTCCTCCTCCCCCTCCTCCACTATTGGTGTTGCTGCCAATGCTGCTCTCCGAGCCGCCTCCTACCCCGCGTCGTCCTCAACCGCAGCATGCCCAGGCCCTGCTCCTCCCCGCCCGCCTCCCCCTCCTCCCCCTAGGAGCAGGTGGACAATAGGACGTGAAACTAGACAGGCGGCTTGTTCTCGCGGGCATGTCTCCGGCTGGAGGCGGTGAAGGCGTCCACCGCCAGCCCAAGGGTGAGGCTGATGTTGCATGGCTCCTGCTCCATGGCTAGGAGCGTTGCCAAGGGAGGAGGTGGGGGTGGTGAAACCGTGAAAGGAACCTTGTGGTGGGCTCAGCACGTATTGGTGAAGGGGTGGTTTGGCTGTGGTGGTCAGAGGGGTGGGAGTAGGCAATATATATAGATAAAAGAGGAGGGGGAGAATGGAAGGGAACCGGTGGGAAGCCATCATGCATCTGCATTTAAGGTGACATTGTACTATTAATCATGTTGATAAACTTTTAAGTATCATCAATTTGTAACCATAAATTGATTATAAGTATATCATATATTAGGATCATTAATCAACAATTAATCATGTCAAAATAGCATTCAAATTTATGTAGTATAATAAAGTATAACATGGCTTGGTTCATCGCGCCCTTAAGATGGGTCCTCAAAATTCTCTCTGGCTCTTTTGAGACTCCTAAATTCTCTCCTGACAACTCTCAGATATGGAAGATGTCCTTATTCCTTATTATTCTTGTCTTCCCGTTCTTATTCTAAGATTGGATGGGAGTGAAAAACAAATGAAAAATGAGAGAGATTTAAATAGAACCAAATTCCTATGCTAAATATAAAATCTAAAACTTAAACTAAGTCCTCCATGTTAGCCCACGCAGAGTTTCTAGAAAAGTTACTCGTGAATACGTCTTAAATAATATCTTACACTAATTAAACCCCTTCTTATCGTGACTATCATAGTAAAGAATTCCATAAAATTATCATGAATAAAATCTTCTAATATTTTCTTCCACCTTCTGACAAAATTTAAGAGAATGAACATGTACTCATTAATTTTTTTCTTCGCACCATCCCCTAAAATAAAAGAGATTATCTAATAAAAGTTAATATTTAAAAGTTCTCAAGTCAAAGAATTCTCGATATCCTTATGAACTTCCAAACCACCTTACCCTCTTGCATTAATATCTATAATTATCTTACTCATAAGTCTAATATTGACCACAAAATTTTTACACGGCATAATTTAATATCACTTAATGAGATCAAATTAACTAAATAGGTCAAATTACCCATCATTAGAGAAATTAAGATAATAATTTTATTATTTTTCTCAATCACCACTATCTTAGAAAATTAAGAGATTAATATTGTCACATGTAATAATCCTGATAGGCGTAGTCTTGTAACTTACACAACCTTTAAATTTTATATCCATTTATTTATTGTTTATTCTTCATAATAATGTTTTATTATTAAATATTATCTATAGTACCCACCTATACAATATAAAAATTTGCATCATCAAATTACATCGTCTACTATTTATCATCTATTTTTATTTTATATAAATCCTATCAACTTAAATGATATTTTATCTAACTTTTTAACTTAGATAAAATTTTGTTTATCCCTTCCAACTTAGATTATATTTCATCTATCCACTTCGTCTACTTTACACTTAGACGATATTACATTACCTACTTGGTCTACTTTCCACTTAGACAGAGATAATATTCTATTTATCTACTCAGTCTACTTTTCACTTAGATAATATTCCATCTATCTATCTAACTTAGACGATATTTCATCTATTTTTCTAACCTTCTTTAATGATTAAAATTATCATTCAACGTTATACTTTGCTATTTGATACTTTTGACCTATTAAATAGTTGAATCTCAAAAATTACTCTACATAAAAGTTGTAGATAATTGGGCTATCTTTTAAAAGACTTAATTTCATCTCATTTTGACATTCGTACGTAAATTTACTGTATGAATAATGAACTACTTATTTAAAGGAACGAGTGATATTCAATGGGCTAAAATCAACTAACTAGGTCGCCCACTGTTATCAGGAAATCCAATATTATGTTGGATTTTAAAACATAACTATATTCCAACTAGGGCATTCTTGGTGTGCATCAAATATTTCTATTCATTAAGCGATCGAGTTCATCACACAAGCGAATCTAAAAATTATATTATCAAATATGAAGATTTGTCAAATCTACGTGTAGTTGAAAAAGATAAATCAGACACTACCATGACGGAAGAATTTTTTAACACAATGTCCGCAACATTAGTTTGTTCTCTAAAGAAGTTCCCCCCAATGTTCACATATTTTTCCAATTTGATGAGCACTTTTGGATCTACTTGACTCTAAACGCAATATTATTCAAAGATCCACCAATAAGAAAGTCTTTTTGAAGGGGCAAGATCTCGCGCTGGTCCTGAGCGGGCAGTGGATCACCGGATAGTGAACTGTAAGAAAGGGAAACGGATCAGGGGGTCCAGGGATGAGTCCCTGGAGAAAACCCTCCGATGCTTAAGTCAGTAGAGCTATGGTGGGAGCAATATAGGGAGGAAGTAGATTCTGCGCGAGATCGCTCTCCACCAGAAGGGTGAAGTGGTTCCTGCTTAGGAGTTTTGAGCGTGTGATTACCCTTACCTTTCGCCGGAGGGTATCCATGGGTTAAATAGTACGCCGTCTTCTGGAGTCCTGTAAGTCGGGGGGTTTCAGGTGGGGGTTACGTCCTCGACGTGGGCTTTTATTGCCTTATCGTGGGAGCGTTATCACCTTGGGGAGCTGGACACTACAAGAAAAACCGCGAGTAGCGACCGACCTCCCGGTCGCTATTCGGTCGCAGATCGGTCGCAAAGAGATACTGCGACCAAACAGACACCCATTAGCGACCGAACATGTCGGTCGCTATATAATAGTCACTAAATGGCGACCGATATAAATCGGTCGCAGAATAGGTCGCCGTTAGCGACCGATAATTATCGGTCGCAGAAGCAGTCGCGGATAGCGACCGATATCAATCGGTCGCATGATCCGTCGCTAATATATACAGTCGCTATGCGGTCGCTATTCGGTCGCTAATTTTGTAGTATTTTTTTAAAATAAATTTATATAAACGACTATAAATCACCTGATAAATAATAATTTAATAAAATAAATAATAGAGACAGTCGTTATTCGGTCGCTATTCTGTCGCTAATTTTAATACTTTAATAAAATAAATAATAAAGACAGTCGCTATTCGGTCGCTATTCAGTCGCTAATTTTGCAGTATTTTTTTTTATAAATTTATATAATCGACTATAAATCACCTGATAAATAACAATTTAATAAAATAAATAACCTGATAAATAACAATTTCATAAAAACATATAAATCAACTACACAAATCACAATCTCCACGAACTTCAAATTCATCACATACAAACACACAAATTAATCATACATCCATAATAAAATGACAACATGCAAATAACTAAAATGAAATCACAAATCCTCCGCATATGTGTCATCCTGGTCGTCGTCTCGTCCAACATCTCGCGACGGATGATCTTGTATATCATTTAAAAAAATTAAAATCAAATCCTTAATAAAGAAATCAATTTTTCTTGAAAATTAAAAGCAAGATGTTTTTCATTTAAGTGAAATTGACGAATGACAATTTTAAACGTTTTGCTCAAATCGGTAGTCCAATTTGGACTCCGTCAGTTTCTACAAGTCACTCTCACCTTCCCGGTCGTGTTGGAGTCATTGACAAATTAATTGGACATATATTTCTTTATTTTTGACCCTCTTACACTCGATTAACTTGGTTCTATTTAGGAAATGTAAATTTGAGCATCGAGCTCAAATTTGGAGTCCAATTTGAACTCCGTCAGTTTCTACAGGTTACTTTCACCCCCCATGTCGTGTTGGAACAATCGATGGATTGATTGGACCTCTCTTTTCAATTTTGGACCCTCAAACCCAAGTTCATAGAGTTAAGAAAATGATATTTTCCCCTCCTCAATCTAAATTCTTATATTTTGTAAGATGATATTTAGAGTTAACAAATAGAAAATCAATCAAATAAAATACTTACCGGAGGCTGCTGTGCACGAGGTGCAGGAGGTGCAGGAGGTGCTCTACATATTAACAAAAAATAAATTATATGTTACATAACAATAAGTGTGTTAAAATATAGCAGGAAAATGACTTAATATGATAAAATAAGATAAATACCAAGAACATAGTGAACAATAAATCCCGAACATCCATCGGAAAATCAGAAAAGCGACGGATGGGGCCTGGAAAATGTGCTTCAATTGACTTTGTAATAAATTGTGATGCTTGGGCTGGCTCTATTTTATTCCTGAAATTGAAAATATTAATACCACAATGATGAATAGATAATAAAAATATTGCATTACATACCCTTCATTTATCCACACTGCCCGCATCGTCTCATTATAACTGCCCTCCCCCTCGTGATGACTCGTCTCGTCATCAGCACGTACTATACGAAATGGACAAAAATAAATAAAACAAACTATCAAAAAAATATAGAAATGTAAATGAACATACCTGACTCAGCTGGAGGAGGTGTAGATCCACTCGCCATGTGTGATGGCGGTGCAGAGGCCGTCAATCTACCTGTTGTCAGTGGTAACGGTGCAGAGGTCGTGGGTCCTGTAAGGATAAGAATCAGATAGCACAAAAACATAAAGAATTATTTTAAACAAATACTACAATGCATTATACATGAAAGTATACATACCTACTACCGGTGGTAGCGGTGCAGAGGTCGGTGGTAACGGTGCAGAGGTCGTGGGTCCTGTGAAAATAAGAATAAGATACCACAAAAACATAAAGAATTATTTTAAACAAATACTACAATGCATTATACATGAAAGTATACATACCTACTACCGGTGTAGAAATGGAAGTAAATCTCCTCCCGCTACCCTCTCCCCTCCCACCTGAAGAAGTCCCACGCCGTCCTCGAACCATATCTTCAACTGGTAATAAAATACATGCATATTCATCAAATAGTGAAAGAAAGAAAGTTACAGAGTATTAAAATTTTAGGTAAAATTGTATACCATTAATCAAACATTCTCCATTTCATCTTCAGATGTTGGAGATATATCAAATTCAACATTCACATCTTCATTATCAGATTCATTTTGATCACTAATATATCCCTCCTCTTCGGAGTCCCCCAACTGTATTTCAGGTTGTTCTGGATCGACTTCTTCCACTTCATTCTCTTTAGATAAAGACAGTGCCTCCACAGATTCATCACTAGAAGCAGGCAACTCTACATCATCACCCAAGTCTGATTGAAAGAATTCGGCATTCACATCCAACTCTACTGTTTCAGTCAAATCCAACTCATAATCCGGGAAAAGCCTTGTCTTAACCTTGCAAACTGCCCACCAATCATTTCTTTCTTTATTTCTAGACGATGGATACTTTGTATAATAGACCTGCTGGGCTTGTGCGGCCAAAATGAATGGATCATAAGTATTCAATTTAGACTTATGTCTGATATCGACAATCCCATATGTTGTGTCATTTCGAACAGAATTGGGATCAAACCAATGACACTTGAACAGAAATATATGGTTGTCATCTCCGAGATATTGCAATTCTAAGATCTCCTCAATAATACCATAATAATCACGTTCGTTTTCATTATATGTACTTCCTTTCACACATACCCCGCTGTTCATTGTTGACTTATTCTGCCCATATTGTCTAGTGTGAAATCTATACCCATTCACAATAAATGCTGGATATGTACGTGCAACTTTCGATGGGCCATAACTACTCTCTCGAATTCTTTGATCAGTAATAAAACCATTTTCAACCTACATATGGAGAGCACACTAGTCAGAATTTGTCATTGGCCTAACAAGGAGAAAGAGTAGTAATAATACTTACACGATATTTCAGCCAAGAAGCAAATGATTTTTCTCGTTCTTTTTCAACCTCCATGTCAGTGAGATATGGACATCTTTGGATTAATTCTGAGTCAAATTGTCTGTATTACGACCATTGGAGCATTATAGATGGAATGAAAAATAATAAGTTATAGACACAATGTAATGTGAGCAGAGAACTTACGCAACATAAGGTTCAACCTCCATACAATTTAAAAGGATGTACATTTCTGCACAGTGCAATTCTCTATCATTTAGCATCCGACTCGAAGAACGTCCATACGCACGTCCAGGATACTTAAATATAGACAGCCGCTCAGAGTGAACGGAGTCTCCCCCATCATCATTACGTGGTGGCCGAGTACGACGAGTTTGTACCTCAGGTTCAAAGTACATTGAACAGAAATTTGATATTTCTTCCATAATGTACGCCTCCGCAATGGAACCCTCTACTTTTGCCTTGTTGCGAACTTTCATTTTCAATTCATGCATGCACCTACCAGAATGTTCATAAGATAATGAAAAACACATCAGCATCTAATTGAATTATGAGGAGAAAATATATATATATTACCTCTCAAATGGATACATCCATCTAAATTGTACTGGCCCTCCTACTTTAGCCTCATATGATAAGTGTATAAGCAGGTGCTCCATTGAATCAAAGAATGAGGGTGGAAATATCTTTTCCAATCTACAAACTGTCGTGATCACATTCTGTTCAATAGTTTCCACATCTTCATACCTGAGCTCTGATGCACATAAAATTTTGAAAAACTGACTTAACTCAGTCACTGCTTCCCATATCGGCTTCGGCATCATATCACGAAATACAATAGGTAACAACCTCTGCATGAACACATGATAGTCATGACTTTTCATTCCATATATTTTCCCCTCATTTGTATTCACGCAACGAGCAATGTTAGACACATAACCATCTGGAAATCTCAATTGTTTTAGCCAAAAGCATACTTCTTTAATCTGTGCAGCTCCAAGGGCGTAAATTGCTTTCGGTTTAACTGTTTTACCATTTCTATCAATAAGTTCCAGTTCTGGACCAGCAGCATCTATGACCATATCAACATATGAACTTCCACTTCCTCTATTGGCAGGCTCGTAGGACCACAATGTTTCACCATGACATATCCAGTTTGTATAATCTTTAACAAACCCCTTTCTGTATAAATGACGTTGTACATCCCATGTTGTCAGCCACTTCAAATTCTTACAGACTACACAAGGACATCGGATACGACCCTCACAATCCACAGCTTCAATAGGATTTCTCAAAGCAAACTGAATGAATCTCTCAACTCCATTTTTAAATTCCATAGACACCACCTGATCAACTACTCTACGGTACATCCATGAACGATCTTCAGACATTTTCCCTATGCGAATGAAATGTAAACACACAAAACTTTAACATGTTTAACAAAATAAAAAGTCCAACCCTTTCCTCACATCGTCCATCTCTGCCATTTTAAATAGGACGGAAATATCATTTAGATTTTCACTTTTTAACCCATCTGTGAAGGTTTGATCGCACGATTAATTACTATATGTGTTGTGTTATTTGCTAAAAATTTCGGCAGCATCTCCCCACACCTCTCCGATATACCACAAAATATTTATTGATTAAGAAATTTTCTTAAACACTTACTAATAAGTGGTTAAGAAATTAATCAAAATCAATAAAGGTATATCAGAGAGGAGTGAGAAGACGCATCCAGCCAAAATTTTTAACAAACAACACAAACACATATAGTAATTAACCACCTAAGTGCGATCAAACATTCACAGACTGTCCAAACGGGACAATTCAAGACTTTGAGTTAGATATACACATTCTCATCATTCAAAATGAGAACGTGCACATCAATCCCAAAGTCTTGAACGGGTAGATTGATTGACACGGGTTTAACACGCTCTCCTAAGATGCGTGCAATGTTAGGTTGCACCCACGCATCTCAGCTCACATACAACACCCAACTAATTAAATATTGACAAGATAATAACACATTCTAAAAACATAGCAGTAACATGTTAAAATAAAATTCATGCTCTTATGAATGTGCTGGAAATGCTGCAAGTAACACCCAACTATCTCTAGCTTCATATATAATTACTATTTTAGAAATGCTACAAGTCTAAATAACAAAAAAGAAAAAATAAACAACGGAACAGTGGTCTTCAGACACAGTATTCTGATTAGACAGAGCATGGATATATTGCAAGATACGTGATCAAACCGCCCAGCATCTAAATAAGGTTAGGTGCATCATTCTGTTTTAGAAATCTGATTAGAAGCGCCACAGGATCACAAGAGCCTTCTTTAGGAATTCTCATCCTCATGATTATATGCCAACTGAATTACATTTCATAAAGAAAAAATAAAATCAGCAGCAAACTCTCTACATCATAAGGTTGTGATAGTCAGATATATATCTTGCATATCATTCCATTTGGACTACGGACAAGGGAAAAAGGAAAAAAGATTCTGACTGAGTGCATGCATACGAATCTATGATCCACTCCCACAAACACATGAAGAAATCATGCTGCCAGATGCTTTTGAACATAATTGAATCTTTAGATCCAGGCTAAGGATGAACAGGTCTGATTTTGGTGCAGATATGGGGTGCGGGTGCATCCAAATCCAAGTCAACAAGGAAACTACCATCTTAAACTGTCTTATAAGACCCTATAGTTCTATCGAAAAGCTACAGTATTATAGGTATCATATAAATATCAGATAATTGAATAATACTTAAATTACTATTTTATCCTTTAATATCATCCATTAATTTAATCTAATGATCAAGTATACATAAAATAAAATTTAAACATCATATTAATACCTATTATATTAGTTTATTTATTTTGGGTACACCACTGATTATCAGCTCCAAATACATATACATCCATTACCAGGATTCTTCTTTCCCTACAACAGCAGTTGCTTTCACCTTAGGACTTGGAAAAGAAAAATAAAGGCATCTAATCTCATGTGCATCCATTTGTTGGATAACGTGATGAATTCTAAAATTGAATACATCATCTGAAAAGCAAGGAAAAGGAAGTAACTTGTTCTATCGACCCACTCGGGGTCCTCAGAATGCATAATGCATTGCTCACCACTGTTAAGTATCAACATAATGTAGCCAATTAAGGCTCAGAAGAAGGCTCAAAAATGGTTAAAATTGGGAGCATGTACACAAATGGAAATTAAGGAACCCCAATGTGACTAGCTTGTCTAATTGTGAAAGCAAGTACATGATCAGCATCCCCTGAGCCCCAAACCACATGCACATGCATGAACAAGTCAAATTGTACATGTACATTATACATGTGGAAATGTAACCTACCCAGCCAAATGCAAAAGGAAGATTGTTCCCAGTTCCTAATGGTACTGTAGCAACAGGAGGTGGGTGGACTAGTTTGAGATCAGAGACCACTCCAAGCATGAATTTTATTTTAACATCCAACACATTCATAAGAGCAGAAATCAAATATAGCAGGATATTAAAATTTAATACCGGAGCCGGAGGGGGGGACCGGAGCCGGAGGGGGGGCCCTGCGGAGGGGGAATCGGAGCCGGTGGGGGGACCGGAGCCGGAGGGGGGCCCTGCGGAGGGGGGACCGGAGCCGGAGGGGGGCCCGGAGCCTGAGGGGGGGCCCTGCGGAGGGGGAACCGGAGCCGGAGGGGTGGCCCTGCGGAGGGGGGGGCGGAGCCGGAGGGGGGGCCCTGCGGAGGGGGGACCGGAGCCGGAGGGGGGACCGGATGGGGAGGGGAGAGCCGCGCAGGAGGGGGAAACCAGATGGGGAGGGGAGAGCAGCGCCGGAGGGGGAGGGGGGGCTCGGGCGGGAGGGGGCCGCAGGGGGAGGGGGGGCTCGGGCGGAGAGGGGCTCGGGCGGGAGAGGGGCCGCAAGGGGAGGGGGGGCTCCGGCGGAGGGGGGCTCCGGCGGGAGGGGGCCGCAGGGGGAGGGGGGGCTCGGGCGGAGAGGGGCTCGGGCGGAGAGGGGCTCGGGTGGGAGGGGGCCGCAGGGGGAGGGGGGGCTCGGGCGGAGGGGGGCTCCGGCGGGGGTCCGCCTCACTTACCTCCGATGGCCGGTCCCCGCCGCCGCTCGCAGTCGTCCGTCCACTGCCGCTCGCCACGCCGGTCGTCCGTCCCCCGCCGCTCGCAGTCGTCCGTCCACGGCCGATGGGAGCTGGTCGCGGGGGGGAGATGGGGGGGCCGCAGAGGGAGGGGGGGCTCGGGCGGAGAGGGGCTCGGGCGAGAGGGGGCAGCAGGGGGAGGGGGGACTAGGGCGGAGAGGGGCTCGGACGGGAGGGCGCCGCAGGGGGAGGGGGGGCTCGGGCGGAGAGGGGCTCGGGCGGAGGGGGGCTCCGGCGGGAGGGGGCCGCAGGGGGAGGGGGGGCTCGGGCGGAGAGGGGCTCGGGCGGAGAGGGGGCAGCAGGGGGAGGGGGGGCTAGGGCGGAGAGGGGCTCGGACGGGAGGGGGCCGCAGGGGGAGGGGGGGCTAGGGCGGAGAGGGGCTCGGGCGGGAGGGGGCCGCAGGGGGGAGGGGGGGAGCTGGTGGCGGGGGGGGGGGGGGGGAGATGAGTGATCCGCGACCGCTTCGCGACCTAAATAAATTTGGTCGCAAGATCAGCGACCGATTAGAGACCGAAATAAATTCGGTCGCAAAATGGGTCTCAGACGTGCGACCGATTATATCGGTCGCTATATGGTCGCTATTTGGGACCGACTAGCGACCGATTTATTCGGTCTCTAATTCGGTCGCTATTTCCACTTTTTCTTGTAGTGGGAGTCCCTTACCTTTATAAATTCCTGCCCACAGAGGACTCTTAACGGCTGCATGGATAAGCAATCGTCGGTCGTACCGAGCTCAGAGAGGCCAGCCCTATCCGGGAGGTAGGCTTAGCTCGGACGAAGATGGGTCGGATTGGTCGACATGCGTCTTCTTCCCCTGGGCGGAGAGATGGCTCGGGCATGGACCTTTCCTGTGACTTGACCGACGCTCGGGCCTTCCGAGCCTAGAGACCGCCTAGGAAGGTAGTATCCTCGAGCGAATCTTTTATTGGGCTTTCTGTCAGAAGTGGGCCCTGTGGGCTGTCACTTGGGCGAGCGTGGCCTTGTTTGGTCCTGATGGACCTAGTTCGGCTGCTCTTTGAATGGGCTGCAGAAATCCCCCTCTCCACTTGTCCCCCTCCTACTCCCGAGCCAAAGGAGGCTCGGATGAGTAGCCTTTTAGGGTTTTGGACCAGCGTGGCTCAGGTGGGTGGAGATCTGGCGGTGTTATGAAGCCACATGTCGTGGTCACCTGGGCCCGTAATAATTGCAATCCTGACGGATTTGAAATGAAGGGACCCCCTTTTCTCGGAGGTCGGAACGACGCGCCGCCTCCCGCGTGGGTTTATACGCGTTGGGCGCTGGTTGTCATCCCAGACTCTTTCCGTTGTTAGGGTTTTGACTTTCCTTCGCTTCTTTACTTTTGGGGCTCTTCGATGCGCCGTGAGGACACAGCGGAGGAGTAGAAACTTGCGGCGGCATTTGAGGAGTTGGCGAAGATAACTGCGGAGGCGGTCCGACAGCTTCCTCCTCCCCCGGAATCTTCGAGGTCTCGAGAGAATTCTTCTTCAAGTTCTTCCTCGGAATCTATGGCGGGCCAGCGTTCGGGTGCCGAGGGATGGGACGACGAACCGGTGGTGAGAGCGCCGGTCCAGAACTGCAGCGAGTTGGGGGAAGCCGAGGTGAAGAGGCTGGAGCATCAGTTTCGCCTGCATCACAAGTATAGCTTTGCTGCTGCTGCCCCGTATGAGACGTGCCTGGATTCTCGCACGGGCCACATCTGCATCTTTCTTCTAGTGTGGAAGAGCGGGTTTCGCCTCCCCTTCGAGCCCTTCGTCCTCACGCTTCTCAACTTTTTTCAGTTGGCACCCATTCAGTTGGTAGCCAACTCGTACCTTCTCCTCTCCGCATTCCGAATCCTCTGTCGTCAGTGCGGGGTTCCTCCTTCCTTGGACCTCTTCCACTATTTCTTTGAGTTGAAGGTGCACCCGTCGGCTGGGAAGGGTTTTTACTTCATCCAGGCGATGAGGAATAGGAGCTGTATTTCGCTGGCGGCGAAGGATTCTTCGCATAAAGGGTGGAAGACCAAATTTTTCTGGGTGGGGATAAACTCGGTGGGGGAAACTTGGAGGTGCCAGGTAATGGCCAATTTTCACCCGAATATCCCTCCTAGACAGGACGAGTTCCCCCCTCATGTGGAGGAGTATGCTGCCATCCTGCTAAGGAATCGCCAGTCCACCGAGGAATTGGTGACCCCGGAGAACATAGAGCGGTGTCTTCTTACGCAGCTGCATTCGTCGGGCTCAGGTGCCACCACTTAGATCTTCCTTCGGAGGTGGGGGTCATCTTTCCTTTTCCTGATCACGCCTTCTTCTTTGTGCAGACACCAGGTGGGAGCCTCTGGAGGAGGCCACTGAGATCATTGACCTTAGCAACGACTCGGTGGCTGATGAACCGGGCGCCCCTATGGGTCGCTCCCAAGCCTGGGACAAGGGCAAAGGGGCGGCCTCCGAGGGGACTTCTCGGCCGTGCAGGGCGAAGCGCAAGGATCCCGTGGAGGGGAGGTTGCGGGAGGCCGTGAAGGCCAGGAAACGGGCCAGGAAGGCCGGGGCCGTCCCCGCCGCTGGGGGCAATTCTGGCTCGGCGGCGCTCCCCTCTCTGGGGCAAGATAGGGCCGACCCTACCGAGCCAACTCTCCCATCTGCTGAAGGAGAGGAGGCCGAGGAGACCAGGGGCACCCCGGGGGGTGACGGTGACGGGTCGGCTCTCCCCTCATTGGGAACAGAGGGGGCCGAAGTTGAACCAACCGCGGCCGAGGCAGGGGCGCCGGTCGAGGTGGGTGACGTGCGAGCCGCGACGGTTGAGGTTGGGGGTTCGCCGGCAGAGGTGGCGCAGCCCCAAACGACCGTGGTGCACGGAGCAGCCAGGCTCGTAGCGTCGATCGAGGTCGGGGCTTCACCTACGGAGGCGTCGCAACCCCAACCGACCGCAGTGCGCGAGGCTGCCGATCCCGCAGCTCGACTTTGGCCTTCTGGCGAGGCGCCAGGTGCGGAGAGGGTTTCCATGCCGGTGGCTCTGGAAAGGCTCGGCATCTCGAGCACTTTATACCAGCTTTGCCGCGAGGTGTCCGCGAGGATGAAAGGGGGAGACAAGCGTCATTCTCCACCCGGGGTCCTCGACATCATTATGGAGGGCGGCCTGGTCATGGCCCAGATGGGGGCCACAATGGCGGAGACTTATGCCCGGCCGGAGTCAGAGCGGTCGAATCTTGCTTGGACCCTCGGAGGGTGTGAGAGGAAACTAACTCGACTCAATGAGGCGCATGAGGGGCTCCGACGGGAGTTCTCCGCGATCAGGGAGTTGTCGCGGACGAGCCGACTGGAGGTCGGAGTGCTGACCGAGCAACTAACCAAGGCCCGGGAATCACTCGAGAGGAAAAGTAAACTCCATGAAGAGGAGTGCCTTCTTCATCTCGAGCTGGATGGCCATTGGGAGGCCGAGCGCGCCGAGTTGGTGGATCGGGCAGAGGCAGCGGAGCGCCTTCGTTTGGAGGCCGAGGCTGACCGAGCTGAGGCGGAGAGGCGATCGGTCAAGGCCGAGGAGTGGGCGACCGAGGCCAAACGGAAGTCGGCCGAGGCAGAGAAACGATCGGTGGAGGCCGAGGAGCGGGCGGCCGAGGCGGAGACGGAGAAGGCCGAGCTTGCCGACAGGATGGGACTGGCCGAGGCGGAGGCGATCGAGCAATACAAGGGCTCAGAGGCCTACCGGGCTGACCTGCAGGAAGCTGCCCTTCCCTACTATGAGTCAGCACTTCACCGAGGCATCCGCAAGGGGTTTAAGCAGGGTTACCGCCGGGCAGTAGCTTATGCCGGGGAACAAGATTCTGGGATCGACTCCCCCTCTGGCCAACGCTATGACTCGGACATGTCGTCTTCCAGCTCCTCTGCGTCGGGCGGGGAAGATCCAGAGGGCTCTTCTCCTGAGGGGTCGCCAACTCCGGCTGCCTCGGAAGGGCTCGCGACCAAGGTAGTTCCCGCGCAGGCGGGGTCAGTGCCAGGGCCGGCCGTCACCGAGGGCGCCGGGGGCGAAACACCTGCGCCTTCCACTTCCGAGCTTCAGAGTGGGCCTTAGGCCTGATGTATCGTCATGTTTTGCCTCCTTCTTTTATTTGCTTCTTTTTCTTTTCCAAAAAAGGACTTCCTCTTTATAAGGTAACAAATAAAATCTTACTTGCTTCTTGCTGTACTTGCCGTGATTTGACCAGTGTATCTGCAGTAGTTGGAAAGTGCCGATACTTTCTGCGTAGATCTCGCGCGATGGTTGGGCAGGCGTCTGGCAGGGTGCCTTTCCGTTTGATCACGCCTTGAATGCTTAGCCGCTTCGTGTGTCCCGCTGGGGGCGGAAACGAGGAGTTTGAGGTGACCAGTCATAAAGGGGAAATCCCTTCGGCGTGTTTTCGAGGAGAGAGTCTTTTAAGGCAAGCAGCCTCCCCTCGCCTTTATAAGGGACTTAGGGGCGTCTCTCCATCTACATCGCTTTAGGGTTTTCTAGGGCGGTCTTTCCTCTCTCCATTTCTCGTAGCGCTGAGCCTTTGCATTCAGAGCATGGAAGATCCTTTGGAAGACGATGCTACCGATGATGGAGGGTGGCGAGTTTTTGCTGCTTCAGATTTTGAGCAGGTCCGACGGTCGTCGCGCGAGTTTGAAGCGGGTCCGATGGTTGTCGCGCGGATCTGGAGAGGATTTTGACAGAAAAATCACGCCGTTTCCTCTATCAGTTCCGGAGAGGCTTCCCGGAGGGGGGCGAGATGGAAGACGGATGGGGGCATCCGGCATCTCCGCCACCCGTCCCTCTCTGCTCGCTTGAGGGATGGGGGGAGAAGCAAATTAAGCTCCCTCCTTTCCAGGCCTTCCCCTGCCTCATCGTCCAGCTATGCTGGACTTCTTTTTCTTTCTGGCAGCCTCTTTTTCCCTCTTCTGCTCTTCCTTTCTTTCACTCTTCGGAGGGTGCTTGCTCTCTGTACGTTCCAAAGAGCTGGCAGGTTGGAAGAGAGGAGGCCTTCATAGGCGTTCCCTCTTCCCCAGCCTCTGTCAACTTGGAAGGTAGCCTTCCCTTCCGCAGTCCCTTCTGTCACCTTTGTCATGGGCCACCCGAGCCAACTGGGTCGACAGCCTTTTATCCGAGCTAGTTTCTACGCGAGACAGAGTCAGTGGCTGGACGCAAGGAGATCAACCGAGTCAGCCGAGCAATGGCCTCTTGCAGTGGTGCCAGATGGATTTTTTACTTTCTGTTGTGTAATGTATTGGCTTTTACCTTTCTAATGTACCAACAATCATTTGAATGAAGAGAAAAAAATTTATTTCACTCAGATTGTTTGCACGAACTTTAAAAGTAGAACTTGCGTAGTGTGGCTGCGTTCCACGTCCGAGGGATGGGTTCCCCTTCCATTGTAGATAGCCGGTATGCTCCTTTCCCAACCGTCTCGACCACTCGGTAGGGGCCTTCCCAGTTAGGGGATAGCTTGCCCGCCGCCTCTAGTGGTCGAGAGGCTTCGGCTTTCCTGAGGACGAAGTCTCCCGGTTGGAAGTGCCTGTCTCGGACTTTGTCGTTGTAGTATCGAGTGAGGCGGCACTGGTACTCCGTTGCTCGGATGCTGGCAATCTCTCAGAGTTCATCTGCTAGGTCGAGGTTCTCGAGTAATTTTTGCTCGTTTACCTCGGGCGAGAAGCAGATGACTCGGAGGGAGGGATTGGCGATCTCCAACGGAATGATGGCCTCGGTGCCATATACCAACTTGAAAGGACTCTCACCGGTTGCCGTTCAGGGAGTCGTTCTGTGGGACCAAAGTACGCTAGGCAGTTCCTCGAGCTAGTTTCCCTTGGCCTTGCCGAGTCTAGTCTTTATGCCTTTTAAGATAGTCTTATTGGCATTCTCGACTAGCACGTTGGCCTGAGGGTGGGCGACCGAAGTGAAGTGGTTGCGAATACCTAGGTCGGCACATCTGTCTCGGAAATAACGAGAGTCAAATTACCGACCGTTATCGCTCACTATCACCCGGGGGATGCCGTAACGACAAATGATCGACTTCCAAACGAAACTCCAGACGACTGTCTCGGTGATCCTCGCCGTGGCTTCGGCCTCGATCCACTTGGTAAAGTAGTCGATGGCGACGATGATAAACTTCTTCTGGGCCTGAGCCGTAGGGAACGGCCCAAGAATGTCGATCCCCCACCGAGCGAAGGGGTATGGCTCGGTCAGGGTGACGAGCTCCGTAGCCAGCTGATGGACTAAGTGGTCGAATCGCTGGCATCGGTCGCACTGTTACACGTAGGCCGTGCAGTCACGCTGTAGAGTGGGCCACCAGTAACCCTGCCGTAGTAGGATCCGGGTGAGTGACCTTCCTCCTGAGTGTACTCCGCACAGGCCTTCATGAATATCTTGGATAGCTCGGTTGGCTTCGTAGGGGCCGAGACACTTCAGGAGGGGACCGGAGAAAGATCTCCAGTAGAGTGTCGTCTAGAACGATGAAGCGCCGGGCTTGGTACTTCAATCTGCGGGCCTCTCGAGGGTCGGAAGGCTCTTGAGAGTCCCGGAGCCACGACAGGTAGGGGGTGTGCCAGTCGCTCGGAATGGCTGAGTCAACAGTAAGGAGCTCCGAGTCAATGCTCGGGCGCTCTAGCTCTTCAAGGAGGACCGATCGGGTACCTTCGGGGTCGAGAGAGGAGGCCAGCTGAGAGAGGGCGTCCGCTCGGGAGTTTTCCTCCCAAGCTATTCGGACTACCTCGAATCTCTCGAACTGTTGGGCCAGGTCTCTGACCAGTTGGAGGTATTTGATCATTGGTGCCTCTCGAGCTTCGTACTGGCCGTTGACTTGGCTAGCGACCAGCTGGGAGTCGGTATAGATTTTGACTCGCTCAGCCCCTAACCGTCGAGCCATGCGCGCTCCCGAGATAAGGGCCGCTTACTCGGAAGCGTTGTTGGATGCCTGAAAGCTGAACTTCAAGGCGTAGTGCAGTTCTGCTCCTTCGGGGGACTTCAGGAGGATTCCGGCACCACTACCGACCGAGTTGGAGGATCCATCAACGAACAATTCCTAGGTCGGCCCGGACGTGGACGGGGATCTTTCTTCAGTCGGGATGGTGCTTTCGGCGATGAAGTCGGCGAGCGCTTGGCCTTTCACAGCTGAGCGCGGCCGATAGGATATATCATAGGCCCAAAGCATAATGGCCCATTTGACGAGTCGTCCCGAGGCTTCGGGGTGGGCCAGGATCTTCTTCAATGGTTCACCGGTTAGCACGGTGATGGGGTGACCCTGGAAATAGGGCCGGAGGCGCTTGGCGGAGGTAACCAATGCTAGCACGAGTTTCTCGGTTGCGGGATATCTCCTTTCAGCCTCGTTGAGCACCTTGCTGGTGTAGTAGACCAGCCTCTCGACTCCCGAGTCATTTATGACTAGGACCGAGCTAACCGTAGATGGTGTTGCCGAGAGATAGAGCAGCAAGACTTCACCCGGAACGGGCTTGGAGAGCACCGGGGGTGAGGCCAAGAACTCCTTGAGCTCGGCGAACACTCTCTGACATTCCTCGTCCCATGCGAATGTGGCAGATGCCAATTTGGGCCCCCTCAACAGCTTGAAAAAGGGCAAGCATCGTTCGGCCGCATGGGACAGGAACCGGCTGAGAGCGGCGACACGCCCAGTTAGGCGTTGGACGTCCTTGATGCAGGTGGGAGGGCGCATGTCCAGGATGGCATGGACTTTGTCGGGGTTGGCCTCGATCCCACGCTGAGTGACTAGGAAACCCAGGAACTTCCTGGATCTCACTCCGAAGGCACACTTGGCAGGATTGAGCTTCATGTTGTATCTCAGGAGGGTGTCGAAGGTCTCAGCGAGGTCGGTGAAGTGGTCTTCGGCCTTGGGAGTCTTGACGAGCATATCGTCGATGTAGGCCTCGACGTTCCGACCTAGCTGTCTTTCAAACATGTGGTTGACCAGCCTCTGGTACGTGGCTCCGGCATTTTTCAACCCGAAAGGCATTCGGGTGTAGCAGTATACGCCGTATTCGGTGATGAAGGCGGCCTTCTCAAAATCTTCTGGATCCATTCTGATCTGGTGGTAACCTGAATAGGTGTCTAGGAAGTTGAGTATCTCGTTGCCCGAGGTTGAGTCAACCAATTGGTCGATGCTCGGCAACGGATAACAGTCCTTAGGGGTGGCCTTATTCAGGTCAGTGAAATCCACGCACATCCGCCACTTGCCTGAAGCTTTCGGTACCAGAACGACGTTGGCTAGCCACGTCGGGTACAGGACCGGCCTAAAAAGGCCAGTCACTTGCCCCTTGGTGACCTGCGCCTTGATGATCGCCTGTTTCTCCGGTGCATGCTTCCTCCTGCGCTGCTGTACGGGCTTCACGGCGGGGTCAAGGTTGAGCTTGTGCATTACTGTCTCCTCTGGTATCCCAGAGAGTTGATCATCAGCCCAAGCAAAAACTCGGATGTACTCAGAAAGGAACTTTTTATATTGCTGTTGAAACTCAGACGGTAGGTCGGCTCCGATCTTTACTCCTAGGGCTGGGTCATCGTTTAGGAAAATCGCCAGCAATTCACCACCAGGTTCGGTGGTTGCGGATTTGTCCTCTACTCCCCGAGGGCCCTTGTCCTTCCCGTCCGGCCTTGTGGCCTATACCGAGATATTGTAGCACCTTCTGGCCGCGGCATGGTTACCTCGGACTTCCCCCAACCCGTTTTTGGTGGGGAACTTCATTTTCTGGTGATAGGTAGACGGCACCGCTTTTATTCAGCTGAGGATTCCCCGGCCGAAGATGGAGTTGTATGCTATCATACTTTTAATTACTATGAAGTCCACCATGACCGTAACGGTTTTGGGTGGGGTGCCGAGGGTAACCGGCAGGCTTAGGGCTCCCTCGGGATAGGTGGCCAGGCCATTGAACCCGCAGAGAGGGGTTCGGATCGGGCGGAGTTTGGATGGTTCCTCCCCCATCTTAAGGAAACAATCATAAGACAGTACATCAGGGGCACTCCCATTGTAAACTAGAATCCTATCTACGTTACAATAGTTTATCGTAGCCGAAATCACGAGGGCGTCGTCATGCGGGGTGCTCAGCCCTTCCAGGTCTTAGTCGGAGAAGACTATGACCTGGGGCTCACTCGGCGGGGCCTTGGGAGGCTCTATGGCTCGGCTCACCCGCTCGGCATGACGCTTCCTTCCTCGGCTGCTGTCGCCACCTGATGCTGCTCCTCCGGAGATGACATTGATGTGTACCCCGCGGGGGGCATTGTCGATCTCCTCTGGGGCGCCTCGGTCTTCTTTACGCTCGGCTATGAACCGAGCTAGATGTCCCTGATGGATGAGGCACTCAATCTCGCCCTGGAGCTGGTGGTAGTCGCCGGTGTGGTGCCCGTGATCGCTGTGGAACAAGCAGTGCTTGTTGCGATTACGGTTCTTCGATCTCATTGGCTCGGGTTGGCGAAGGAGGCCCGAGTCCTTGATGCCTTTGTAGATCTCGTAGACCAGCGCGGCTAGTGGGGTGTACCGCTCGTACTTCCGTGACGGTTCCTTGCGTTCCCCATCGTGGTTCCGCCTTTTCCCCGAACCAGAGCTTGGCTCGGAAGCCCGCTTCTTGTCCCCCTCCTGACCCGAGCCGGTTGTATCTCGGCATGCGCTGAGTACTTCTTCGCACTCGGCATGGCGCAACGCCAGAGTCACTAGCTCGGCAAGGGTCGAGGGAGGGTGGAGGACAAGCTCGCGGCGGAGATTCTCGTCCCGGGTGCCCCCATTCAGTGCGGTTATAGATGAGGCCACGTCTAGGCGGGGGATTCTCAGGGCTTCCGACTTGAATCGGTGAATATAAGCCCGGAGTCTTTCCCCTTGCGCCTGTTTGAGGGCCAGGAGCCCCGCTACCGACCTTGGGGGGGCACTTCCGGCGAAACTCTCTTTGAAGACTCGCCCAAATTGCTTGAAGTCTCGGATGGATCCGGGGGCGAGGGCCCGGAACCACGCCTGGGCGCCCTAGACCAGGGTGGTCGCGAAGGCTCGGCACTTGATGGCGTCCGACGCTCCATGCAAGGTCATCAAAGCGTCGAAGCTGTCGTAATGATCGGCCGGGTCGCCCTAGCCATCGTAGAGCTTGAAGGTCGGGATGGAGGTTCTGGGAGACACCTCTGCCTTCAAGATGTTTTCGGAGAACGGGGATTTCTTCTCATCCTCCGGAAAAGAGGTCTTCTGCAGGGCGCGGAGGGCGCGCTCCTGTTCTGTGAAACGCCATTCGAAATCTCGCAGTCGGAGGGATAACTCCGGCTGTTGTCGTGCCGTGGGGCTGGGAGGAGCGTCCTGGTGATCCCCGGGAACATCGGTCTCCGGGTTCAGACGGCGCGCCCCTGGTTTTCCCCTCCTTGGTGTGGAGGAAGCATCTTGCTCCGGAGGCGGAGCCTGCGAGGGTCCTCCAATCCTGTTGCGGATGATCTGCTGGCCGAGGAGAGTGAAGCGACCTCCGGTGGTGTGCTGGGATGCATTCTCGCGGGGAGGGCTCCCTGACGGGGTGCGGGACCTTCCATCCCTAGCCGCCTGGGTCCTCATGAGTTCCACGAGGACATCCAGTTTCGCGTTGAGGGCCTGGAAGGCTTCGACGCCACCATTGGGCGGTAGCCCTACTGCCGTAGGAGGGGGTGGTGGTTCGTCGGTGGGGGCGCTGGCATTGGAGGGAGGGTTCTGTGAGGCCCGGGAGGGGCTATCCCTTGCCGCTACCATGGCCTTTCCCCTGTCGCCGGCGGACCTCCTCCCTGAGCTCCTTCGCACCATACTGGCTTCTTGTACATTTCCCACAGACGGCGCCAGATGAAGAGGTAAGATCTCGCGATGGTCCTGAGCGGGCAGTGGATCACCGGATAGTGAACTGCAAGAAAGGGAAACGGATCAGGAGGCCCAAGGATGAGTCCCTGAGGAAAACCCTCAGATGCT
Source organism: Amorphophallus konjac (assembly GCA_022559845.1). Classification (NCBI taxonomy): domain Eukaryota; kingdom Viridiplantae; phylum Streptophyta; class Magnoliopsida; order Alismatales; family Araceae; genus Amorphophallus; species Amorphophallus konjac. The sequence continues at coordinate 196,830,224 of CM040129.1, forward strand.
TAAGTCAGTAGAGCTATGGTGGGAGCAATATAGGGAGGAAGTAGCTTCTGCGTGAGATCCCTCTCCACCAGAAGGGTGAAGTGGTTCCTGCTCATGGGTTTTGAGCGTGTGATTGCCCTTTGAAGTCCCGAGATTAAATGGCACCCAAGAGGGGGGTGAATTGGGTGATGGTAGAAATAATGAAACTTTTTAGCCTTTTTGAAAAATGTGTGACAAGAAGTTAACAAGAGAACCTGAAATAATTAAAGCCCACAGACAAAGCAAGTTTTATAAGGTGAAGAAGGATTATGCAGGATAAAAGAGAATAAAAACTGAACTAAACTAACACACTTACGATTTGCACAGAAGGAGGATAGAGGAAAAGGAACAAACCACACAGAGACAGCGATTTTAGGTGGTTCGGATGCCACAACGGCAACCTACGTCCACCCCTCACGGACAGTGAGGAACCACACACTATCTTGTAGGAAGTTACAAGATCAACCACACACAACACTCACACACTAGGAAGGAGGATTCCCACGAAGGTGTAGGAACACCTTAATACACACACACACCTCCAACCAAGAACACACAACCACACACACACACGGATCTAAGAGGATCCACACACTCTGGAATGTTTAAAGATTACAAGGATTGCAGATGAAGCTTTGAGAGATCAAGAATGAATTCAAAACATAAGAGAAGGATCTTGATTTGCTCCCCCTTAGTGGATGATTGTATGCTTTGGATGCAGCTTGAATCCTTGGACTGATTTACACTTGATTGGATGAAGAAGGATGAAGAACTTTCCTCTCGGAGCACTGTTCACGTCTACAGTGCCAAATCCCTTCTCTTCCTCTTGGCAGCCTCCCTTTGATCTTCCTTGAGCATTAGGGTTTTCCAAACCCTCTTGTATAAGTTTTATAGGTTCTTGAATGGTCCAAAGACTCTTCCAGACCAGATCCATAATTTCTGGAGAGTTAGGTTGCTTAGGGATTAAACAATACCAAGAGAAAGACCATTTCTCGAAGTGACAAAAAGTCAACATTTGTTGGCAGCTCGAGGCTGGCAGTCGACCTACAAGGGCCAGCGGTCGACCGCCATTGGCCGTCCTGTAGCCATTTGGCTGCTGAAAAAATAGGTCGACCGCTAGCTCCTGGCGGTCGACCGCCAGCTTTCTCAGATTCCAGATTTCAATTCTGTTATTTTAGGTCGATCGCCAGGGGTCCACAGGTCGACCGCCAATCTTCAATCCTGCAAAAATCAAGTGTTAGCTCTCTTGAAGCTATCTATTTGTTCGATGATTGAAACGGGCTTATGTATGAGTTGATTTATGTTTTAATAAACCCATGGAAGGATTCATAACCACACAATTGACATGGGGTGAAAATTGAAGGTATAAAGCATGAAGCTTTGCTTGAAAACAATATACAAGGGAGAGAAATATCTTAGGTTCTGTTATCACTCGGATATGTTCAACACCCTTACCTTTCGCCGGAGGGTATCCCTGGGTTAAATAGTACGCCATCTTCTGGAGTCCTGTAAGTCGAGGGGTTTCAGGTGGGGATTATGTCCTCAACGTGGGCTTTTATTACCTTATCGTGGGAGCGTTATCACCTTGGGGAGCTGGAGTCCCTCACCTTTATAAATTCTTGTCCACAGAGAACTCTTAACGGCTGCATGGATAAGCAATCGTCGGCCGTACCGAGCTCAGAGAGGCCAGCCCTATCCGGGCGGTAGGCTTAGCTCGGACGAAGATGGGTCGGATTGGTCAACATGCGCCTTCTTCCCCTGGGCGGAGAGATGGCTCGGGCATGGACCTTTCCTGTGACCTGAACGACGCTCGGGCCTTCCGAGCCTAGAGGCCGCCTAGGAAGGTAGTATCCTCGAGCGAATCTTTTATTGGGCTTTCTATCCAAAGTGAGCCCTGTGGGCTGTCACTTGGGCGAGCGTGGCCTTGTTTGGTCCTGATGGGCCTAGTTCGGCTGCTCTTTGACTGGACTGCAGAAATCCCCCCCTCCACTTTTATCTTAGAATAGTCTCACGTTAGAAACACACTAAAATATAATATATAATGTATTTATAATAATGAAACCCTCTTAAGACCCAATCTAATAATTTTAATATAATATCACAGCCAAGTTATGATCACGACTGTATCCCGTATTTACGATAGTTCTAAGTGATAGAACCTAAATTGACATATAAGAGGACATGTTAAAATAGTCTCGTATTAAAAATGAGTTAAAGTATAATATGTTTATAATAGCAGAGTCCTTTACATTCAGTCTCTTAAGATTTTAAATTAAATAATTTAATAATATAATTATAGACGTGGACAATGATTCTTAATTCTCGTATCATACTTTTCTATTTATTTATCGGGGAAGACCGCATGGCACTCGTGAAAGTCTACGAACATCAGAGATGAAGGGCGTCAGAAGGAGTCATGAGTGTTATCTCAGGGGACAACCCTCCGATGCTTAAGTCAGCGCTCAGGAGACGGAGAAGCAGGGAGAAGAGTGAGAGAGAGAGAGAGAGAGAGAGAGAGAGAGAGAGTTGAGGAGTTGTGAAGCAAGCCTGGAGAGACGGACTGCCTTCAGGGAAGGTCCTTGCCGTGTCTAGTGGGCGCCCGGAGAGTGCTCGCTAGGTGATAAAGGTGCTCAGAGGGCAACCGGAGCTTAGCGGAGGTTTTCTCTTTGGACATCAAGTTGGCTTCTCTTTTTCCCTTGATTGGAGCTAAGTGTATGTTTCTTGGTGAGAATCACTAGTTGTCTCCATGCTCGTCCGTCGAAGTCCCATTTATAGGGGGTTATCTTGGTAGCAAGAGTCGGTCCCTTAGCAGGGAAAGACGTAAGTCGTGGAGTAACGTCTCCCCTATGATCGTGGGGAGTTTCCCGTTGAGGGCCCATTCTTCCACGGTTCTCTGGCGAGTCTTACAACGCCTGGGGAGCGTGCTCGCCCTTAGTGGAGTTGAGGCTGACGTCGTGAAAGGTAACGTTCGATCGCCGGAGGGTCATCCGGCGACTATTGCGCCTGGGTCGGGGCCCTTCCTGCACTGGCGAATCCGAGGCTCAATTGTTGTGGGCCGTTTGTTACGGGCCGCGGCTGTCGAGGGCCCTTGGGTGCATTGTAGATCGTGGGCCCGAATGGACCTTATAAAATTAGGTCTTACATAGGCCGAGCCAATTTTACCCTACTCAATAATTATAATACTTTAACCGATAAAATTGCATAACTTGAGGGGCTTGCTAATCAAAGTTTTAAATGGAAATCGTAAGAAGTATGATGCTTAGAAGTTGGAAATATCACCAAAGCTTTCTAAAGTCCCATTTTGGCAGTCATATGGCAGATTTTCGAACATGAGAAGTCAAAGAGCTCAGATTTGGTCAACAAGCTAAGGTGGATGCAATCAAGGATACTTAAAAGAGGGGAAGTAATATATGATTTTCCAATTTCCACTTCGGAAGCATACAAGAAAACAAATGTGGGTACATTTCAATAATAATGTGTTTATCCTCTTTGTCTAGGTATTATTTTTTTTTGATGTAATTCTTCAATTTTAAAATTATTAATTTTAATATTAAAATATTTTTAAATTTAAAATCAAAACTATTTTATCTGGATGATCAAAAAAATAAAAGTATATTTTTGTTAGGTGTGATTTCAACTGCTTTTTTTCCAATTTTAATTTGTGAACGGTATGGATTGTAAACCAAAATATGAGAATCTTAATGCTATGTGGGACTTGATAAATCCCATTTATACTATTTTACAATCAAACAAATAACCAAAAAACATTGTGAAATAAAATAGGGTTTTTTGCATCAAAACTATTATTAGATGTAAATTTGTAAAAAAATCACTCCCGAAAATATGTTAGCAGGCATATCACTACATAAATCTTAATTGCGCAAAAATGTAATCATAGTTAACTTACGTCGACTAAATAGTGAATGTTCAAAAATATAGCAATATTCCAATTATCATGAATGTTAAATGACCAATATACTCTCGGTTAACTCCGCGTGTGTCAGTTAGAGAGAGAGAGAGAGTATAGGAGGGGTGTGGCGGAGGGGGTTTCCCCTTCGATGCTAGTGCAGACATAAAATAGGGAGAGAGTGTGTAATACACACAGAGAGTAGGGGAGGGGGATGCCGGAGGGGATCTCCCCCTCCGACGTCGACATCTCGCCAAATATTTAGAGAGAGAGAGACAAGAGGCCCAGGATAGAGATGGGAGAGAGAGAGAGTGGCGGGGAGGGGATCTCCCCCTCCGACGTCGACATTTCATTCTCGACCTCCCACACCCACCCCCTCTCTCACTCTCAATCTCCCTTCTGACGCCCTCCTCTCTCTCTCTCTCCCCCTCCCCCAACTATCCACCCACTCTCATATCACCCCCCTCACTATCTCTCTCACTCCTGGATGCTCACCTCACCCCCACCCCACCGGGCCCCTGTGCACCTGTGCATGTGTGTGTGAGTGAGTGAGAGAGAGAGAGAGAGAGAGAGTTGAAGTTATCGATGCCACCGTCTTTGAAACCCAATCACCCCTGCCTCTGCATGTAGTCGCGGTCTCCTCCCTATGTCGGTCCATGACTACTATCTCCCTTCTTCCTCCCCCATCAAGCCCCCCTTCTTCCTCCTCCTCCTTCCTCTTCTATCTCACCCTCTGTGCACCCACACAACCCTCATCGAGCCTCCCTTCTTCCTTCCCCATCCCCCCTTCCTCTCGAGCGTCGGCCACTACCCATTGTGGGGGGAGGGGGTTCCGGTAACACACGTGAAGGGGGAGAGGGTTCAGTGGCCATTGTGGAGGGAGAGAGGGTTCGGCAACAACGTTGGTGGAGGGATAGGGGTTTTTATTTTTTTATGTTTTTTTAAATTGTGAGTAATTTGATCTTTTATGTGTCCGGTTAAAATTAACCATAGCTAGTCTCACGGTCGGTAACATGCACTCACGACGATAATATTTTTACATGATTAGAATTTACATAGTAATATATCTACTAATACATTTCTAAGAATTTTTTTTTTTACAAATTCGTGTCTAACAATGATTTTGATGTCAAAAATCCAACAAAATAATTATTGAGTTTTACATTGTTTTATAAGGAAACAAACAAACCCTATGATAAGAAGGCAGCACACTAATCTTTGAGTTTCTACTTTCTAAATATCCTTTATATATTATATAATATTTACTTCTAAAACTGATATATGGCACTGGATTATCTTGACTACTAGTACAAAAAATGGCCTATATAACTGGCTTTCTCGATATACACCATTTGTAAAATATTTAAATAGCTATGATCCTAAAAATCTAATGTTGTTTGATCGAAGTATGAGTTTTTAAATAGCATTAATATTAATATTTTTGTTAATAGAGATCCCATAAAGATTTTACATCTTTTCCTCTTTCTCCCTTTCTATACTTTGTGTCTTTCTGTACTTCGTATCCTATTAGGAGTAGTAGATCAGCCCACTCACCTTGGCCCATTTATAGCTCAAGTACTCACTTATGTAGAGGGTTATTAATTCCATTGCAGTGGGTAGGCCCTCCAATTTCTCCAATTCCTTGTTCATAACAATATTGAATGACAGCAACCAATACAGGAAAAATAATGAAAGGAAGAAAAAAATGGATCTGAGGACCCTTCAAGATCGAATTGTAGCAATTTTTAACATAAATACAACCTCATATTAAATCTGTTATGCTAACAACCTTTATCAATATACAAATACGTGTAATTATCATCAAATTAAGATGTAAAATATTCACGTTTGGCAGTAGGAAAACTGTTCGAACATTGCTCGATAGAAATTAGAGCACCCCTATTGTGTATTATTAAGCGTGTTGAATGTTGTGAAAATAAACGTTATTTTTTCAACGACTAGAGTTCAACAAAGTGTAAGCTCAATTTTTCAATGTAAATATGAACTAAGAGACGTTAAAATTACTCTCAATCTCGATTATCCACGTCACCCGACTCGTAACGGGTCACGGATATATATTTGAGTTTGAATATCTTTAAAATATTTATTTCATATTAAGATCAAAAGTAGATTTAGTGCATCCAAATTCATATTCGATACGAATCCATTTTTAATAATTCATCGTGTATGTCGGACCTATGATTTTGATACGAACTCAATATGTTATATGTCTTGTTAGATATACGAGTTTTGACTTATTACTAAAATTGTAAAGATATTTTTATGAAATATAAAATTTATTTTAGAAAAAAAATTGATCAAATTTCTTTTTTCTCACTTCTTGAGAATTTCACTTTCTCTTGGATGTGAATTTAGACTCATATTTTATAAGCGGATACAGATATCGACAAATGTATCTATAACAAATTTATCGATATCTATATCCACAAAAATAATAGAACACTATATGTATATGCTAGTTGTAAAATTTCACGGTATAATATGACGTTGGTCTAATGGAACTGAACTTGATCCATTTAGTTATGATGAACCTCTATCCACCAAAGTTTTAACCTTCAAGTTGGAACTTCAGATTTCCCCTTCCATATTTCACAAGCAATAAAGAGCAAAGCTACAGAAGGGATGAAGACAGAGAATACAATTGAAAAAAAAAAAGCTCGAACGACTATTAACCCACCAACCATCGTGTGATCACGCTGCGGTGATAACATCGGAGTTGACGGTGGAAGCTCCTCTCCGTTCCCCCTTGTTTCTCTCCCTCGGGCTTTCCTGCTTCATCTGTTATATATGCTTCCTCCCCTTTATCAAGCTTCCTATAAATAGCAGTGGCACCCAGAAAGCTTGGAGGAAGCAACCCTCTCTCTCTTCTTCCTGTCGGAGCGTCTCCCTCCATCGGCCCGTCTCACTTGCCGAAGCATCAATGGTACTTCCCATCTATTCCTCTTCGTCCCTCCCCCCCCTCCGCCCCCAGAGGAGACCCATCTCCTTCCGACTTGTCGAGTTCATCAAAAACTGCTTCTTTTCCAGTTATCATGCCGCTACCGCGTCCCGATCAAAACCCTTTTCTCTCCTTCATGAATCATTGGATCACCTCTCTCGCTCTCTCTCTCTCTCTCTCTCTCCCACCGATTCCCCGTTTTGAGAATAAAACCACCACATCGGCCTGGGCGGTGTGCTCTGCCGGAGGGGGAAAAAGCCGGTTTGCCCAGAGGATGGACGGCCGGAGAACCAGCTGCTCACCCAGCTCCCTCCTCTTCCTCTCATAAGCCGATTTGTGGTGAAGCATATCACTGCTGGAAAGCGCTTATTCGGAGAAGAAAAGCGGGCGGCTTCAGCTGCAGCGTCGTGTTCATCCCTCCCGGAAGGAACACTTAACGGAGGGTGCCGCGCACGTTTGCTAAGCTGCGCCCTCCGTTTGCGTTGACCAGGCCAAACACAGAGGTCTCCTTGTACTAGCCGCCCACATGGGGAGAGAAGATCCGCTGGCGTCATGTCCGACTAGGACACCAAATACGTGGCACTCGTCCTTGCTGGGGCGCAATGCGCCACAGTTCAGTCTCGGTCTCTGTCGACGTGCTCCGGCGATGGCCGGATTTTGAATCTCCGTTTAATTTTTTTTGTTTTTTTTGTTCTAAAAAAAATTCGCACAGTTTGCGCTTTGGTCGATCTTCGGTTAATTTTCCTATTTTTTATTCCTAGGAAGACTTCAACACGTGAACAACTTGGAATCTGTCTCCATTTGTCGCATTGCGTTTTCTATTTATTTTTTTTCCTTTCGCTTTTCTCTTTTATTCATGAGGGAGTTCAGAAACCCCAAAAATATCTGCGCCCACGGTGGTTCCGCGGCCCTGGAGGGGGATGTGAAAATGCCGAAGAAGCCCCTCCCGTTCTTTCCAAATGACGAATGTGGCCGTGGCGCAGGTTAGCGAGAGGGAGGTGCGGCCGCCGGCGTCGGAGAAGGTGGTGCTGACGCCGCCGCTGTCGCTGGAGGGCGGCCTGGCCGCCGAGCACCGGGCGCCCAACATCGTGCAGCGCCTCCTCAGCCTCTTCAAGAACGTGCGGCCGGGATCCGACCTCACCCACTTCCAGGTAAACGTCCGCCGTCCGATCGCCTCTCATCACTCTCATGTTCTAAACTTCTAATAGCCCTGCCGTGTTCTGTCTGAGATATCCTTATTTTCTTGTTAAAGCGGTCCTACTCTAAGGTGATTAACTCTGTTTAGCTATTTGAGAAGCCAGTCGTGTTATATTGTTGAAATGCCTGGGAATTTGTAGAACCCATGGTTGGGACCTTCGTTTGATTAAAATTTATAGATGTTAATTGTTGCCATGCAGCTTCTCCCCCACTCTTACAACATGCCAAGTTCTCACCTTCGATGCCAAGGGGAAGATGCTTAGTAATGTTTTTTAGTTCATTTGAGACCTCATTCTGAATACATGTTAAGACTCCTGCGATGATGCCTGGGATTTGGGGAACAACCCATGATGGAGGCCTTGCTTTGATCAAAACCTGAAGTTAGTAGTTGTTGTAACGTTGTTGTGCAGCTTCCCCCGCTCTTCAACATGCCAAAATCACAGCTTCAGTGTTATGGGGAGGCCGTTTACTGCGTCGCGGAGGACATGCTGAGCAAGTGTGCCAGAGGGAAGAGCAGCCTGGAGAGGTTCACCTCCGTGGTGGCTTGGAGCATATCAACAACACGGCCGCCCATGTTTGGCTTGGCACCTTATAATCCTGTCCTCGGAGAAACCCACCATGTCTCCAGAGGGACGTTGAACGTCCTGCTCGAACAGGTGATAAGCTAAGCCAAAATAGAAGAAAATGCTAAACCATTATGATATCTAGCTATTCATTAGTACTTGAATTAGAATCTTTTGCTGAATTTGTATTGTTCAAACAACTGGGTAAACTCACCAAAATAAGGTGTTAATAGCAGCTTATATAGTTCAGAAATCTAGGCTTTATCTGTTGAATTGGCCCTGCTTAGTTTGTAGGACTTAACAGAGTGATATTTAGTTCAGCAAGCGCTCATGATCATCCTTAGTTTATCTGAAGAACTAGATGGGTTGTGCATATCTGCAAGTTGGGGGTATTGGATGTTGTTGGTTTTAGAGTTTTGATTTTCTTCCTGTCAGGCAAATGGTGACAACAGGAACCCAGATACGTGGGTGGATGCTTTTACTAGCACACATTAGTGCGTGTCCTAAGATATTTATGCTTAACGGGGTGTTTGGATGCTCACTAAACACCCCATAAGATTAAATTATCTTATTTGCATTCATCTTTTTGCTAAGATTCCAAGTGAACTCCAAAGTAAGAAATGTGATGTCTTGTTACTATAAAATATAAGCCAAATTTATCTTGGTTATCCTTCTGTGGCAGGTTTCTCATCACCCCCCTGTGGCAGCCCTCCATGCAACAGATGCTGAGGAGAACGTAGAACTTACATGGTGCCAGAATCCAGTTCCGAGGTTCACCGGTGTGTTTATAACCCCATGGAGCTATGCTGTTCAGGATGTTGTTTTATTACGTTCAAGTGACAAATAGGGGAATAGTCTTCAACTGAGACGGCCATTAGGGGGGGAGGGGTGGGGGGGTGTTATGCTATGGACACTCTAGGCTGCATCACGTTTATAAATGCTTCCCTTCATTCTCAGACATCAGTCTCTGCAGGTACTAGCATTGAAACTGTAATTCATGGGAAGAGGGAGATGAAGCTGCTGAGCGTTGGTGAGTGCTATGAGATGGATGCACCAACACTAGCCATAAAGCTATTCCCAGTGCCAAGCACTGACTGGGCAGGAAACATCAGTATAAGGTGTCAAGCATCCGGCCTTGAGGCTGACTTGTGTTACTACAAGAGCCATTCTTTCCTTGGTTTTGGGGCGAATCCTCGGTCTGTTAAGGGTAAAATCTTCCACTCCAAGACCCTGATGACAATATACGACGTTTATGGGCAGTGGGACAGGTAGGTGTCTCTGTTCATCGTGTGTATATGTAGCTGCCAAACAACCGCATGAACCATTCAAATTTCTTCCCTGAAATATGATGATATGCTATGATGAGTTCTGACATAAGTGCCGCGATGTGTGTGGACAGAACTGTTATGTTGAAGGATGTCCACAGTGGGAAAGTTACAGTCTTGTACAACGCAATGGAGACTATCTCCAAGCTCAAGACTCCTACTTTGAAGGATCAAGAGGTACCTGAAGCTCTCCTCTTCCCTAACCTGATTACTGAGCTTTTTGTACTGTACTAGAATTTTTCCCCTCCATGGTGATTAATGCAGGGGTTGTTGCCCACGGAATCCGCCATGGTGTGGGCGGAAGTCAGCCAGGCAATACTGAGGAGAGACTGGGAGGGAGCTAAGGAGGCAAAGAAGTGCATAGAGGAGTGGGAGAGAAAGCTGCAATCAGAGAGGAGTGCTCGAGGGGAGACATGGGTCCCCAAGTACTTCAAGTTAGAACAGACCAAGGATGGTGAGTGGGAGTGCTGGCCCAAGCAGCAGGCAGTGCCGACTGCTCCCATTGTTGTTCCTTCATGATTACCTGATTTAAAAATGAAAAATAGAGTTTAAAAAAGTCCTATCATTTGGAACTGTCTAAATAACAAGTCTAATTCCATTGTTCTTTGCCAATAACTGGCATTATTCTCAACCCTTTGGATCTTAATGTATAAGAGACATCTGTGATAACTTGATTACAATTTAGAGGGGGGGGAAAAAAGGAATCATTCTATCATTTGGAACCGTCTCAGTTGTCAGCCCAAAGCCGTCGTTCTATGTGTCAAAATAGCTGGCAACTAATGCTTGCCAGCATGCAATGCCTTCCAAGGATCACCTCCACTTGTTGGAGGGACCAGACATGATTCTCTTATACCCTTAGGGATGTCTGAAAATCTGGAAAAGAGTGAAAACCTTCGGTCTGAAATCATCAGTTTTAAAAAAGCAGGGGAAACAAAGACACCATGTTGCACTGTTTTTTATGAAAAAATAAAACCAAAAATTTCCTTGTGTAATTGGTCCGGATTTTAGATTTCGATATTTTTTTCATCACTACAAAGAAAAGGCATCCAAAGATTTCTGTGTTTTTATACCTAGCCCAACAAAAGAGAATCCAAGAATTTCGGTGTTTATACTGTTTTGCATTAATTCAACTGCCAGAAGCATCTAATGGGGGGAGAGAGATCTGGGGCGCGAGACATACGCTTAAGATGTTCTAAAGAAATGTTAAGAACTAAGAACTAATGGCGAATACAGGAGAAAACTCCAGGATAATATTTGGGAACAGAAATTTTGGCCTAGAGATTCACCCATTAGGATCTTGACAAACGGTATCTTCCTGTTTTCATAATTTAAATCAACGAAAGGGTACATTTCAATCGGAAGCTCGGAACCAAAATAATGATAATCTTTTGCCTGAATCAGTTTACTCTTGATTAAGGCATATTGCAATCGCTTCAAGATGCCCGCATCAAACCAGGGATTTTATTTTATTTTGATAAAAAAAATATGGCATATGATCGTAATACCCTTCTCATTATTTGAGGTGGGTAGATTAATTGAGATGAACCACTATCTCAATTATCAAATTTTTATTAATTTTAATTAAATCATGACCTATCTGCGAACTATTAGATGTTTTAGTTATGGAATTTTTACATGTATACTGTACAGGCTATTGTTTTTATACCCACCCATACTTCTAAAAGATGCCCTGAAAAATATTATTAAATGTTAAAAAATCAAAAAAATCCTTAAAACCGACGGCCGATCCGGTCAAGCCCCTATAAATAAATTCTAAGATGAGAGTAATGCAGAGCGAGTTGCCAAGATTACGGAGAACATTTTTATTTATGTGGAAGTGCTAAAGGCACCCAGTCAGAAGCTTATTTTATTAATTTATTGTGTGTCATAGTTAATTTGTGAGTTATTTTAGTTTAGAGTTATGTAGTCATTTTTATATTTTTTATTTATTTTAATAGTCAGATTATTTTTTTGTTAAAGTAAAAACAAGAATGGGTCTAATTGTAATTGTATTTTTTTCTATAAATAGTAGAAGCTGACCCTAATTAGAGTTAAGCAGTGGCTAGAGAAAAATTACAGCGTCACTGTGTGTTCCGTCTTCTGGTGAGATGTCAAAACCCCTTTCTTTCTTCTGGCGGAGGCCAAACCCTCTCTGATTTCTTCCTGGCAGAAGCCGAACCTCCTCAATTCTAATCTTCTTTTTTGTTTGATTCCCTCGTTAATCTTCTTCCCCGTAACCCCATCTTCGCACGGTGATCTCAGTTCTTCTCTCCACCATAATCACCATCCCCCATTAATCCCTTTGATTTTTCTTTGTCTGTTTCTAGATCCCGTCATTAGCCTTTTCCCTGAGGCACTGTTCATCATATTCAACCCCCCCCCCTTCGGTGTGCGTTCAGAATAGCCACCGCGGAGGCTGGACTCCGCCGCCCCTCCGCCAACAGCTGCTGCGAGCCCCACATGTCGCCACCACCGCTGGCCCTCCCGTCACGCACAGGCCCACTGTCTGCCGGTGTTCGTGACGGCACCAGAAGCTGACGCCCGTGGCCCTGCTGCTGCGCCGTCCGAGTGCCCCATCCTCATCCCCGCCGTTCTCTACTACCGCAGTCATCACCGATGTGAGCGTCTATTGATCAAGGCGTGTCCAACATCATCGTTCCGGAGGAACCAAGCCGCTGCAGTCACTAGCACTGGTTAACTGGGTAACCATCCAAACTCCAATCAATTTCCAAGTTGATTTGATGTGACCCCATCGTCAGACATCGCCCACATTGTTTTGAAAGCATCCAGTACTTCCCACATGCTAAACAACGTCGATTTGCTTGTCTGGGGGCAAGATCATATTCATGCATTGGTGGGTTATGAGCCACATAAATATGGTGAGGCAGTCAACTGAGTTGGGACCTTGAAGTTGCCATGAGATTATGCACTGAGAGTTATCAGAGATTTAAAGCAAGTTACATGTTTGATATAATGCCCATGAGAGCTCAAATTGATTTGATGGGGTGAACCGTTTTTGTCCTGCATCAGATTTGGTATCATAGCTTAGGGAACCAATTTATTTTTATAAATTGGGGCCCTTAAATCTCATTATGAATCCCATCATATTTAGTACAAAGTGTACAGCTTCCAAATGGCCAATGGGTAAATCTCACTTTTGAAGAAAGTCAGAAGCTTAGTCGTATTTCTCAAGCTGTCGTTGATTTATTGTCCCAAACAAATAACATTGAGATTACACCGACAGGTCAAATAATTGTGCAATTTTCTTGTGATTTTGGGAAAGTACATTATATTGATGAGGCTTGGGTAATTCCTTATCCTTCTTATGAGCTCAATATTATTGTGGGTGATTATTGGTTGACAGAACGTTGGGGTATGTTAGATGACCATAACCCAGATGAGTATATGTTGAAAGTTCCTCACATCAGAGGATGCATTTTTCGCTTTGATCGAGCTCGTAGCATGCGAAGAGTGGGACAACAGAGATTAATCAAGCCACTCAAACCAGAAACTACTGTTGATCCAATTGTTCCATGCATGGCAGATGCTCAGGCAATCAAGGTCCAGACTGACTTGTCAGCTATATCTTCAGATATTCAAAAGGAAGTATTAAAAGTCGAAGTTGTTGTTCAGCCTGTGGAGATGAGTATCCATAACTCGGAGGATTTACCTTCACAAATTGGATTTGATGTTCAGGGAGAGTCATCCACTGAATTAGCTCTACCTGTGGAGCCAATTTCTGAATCATGGGATCATATTTTATTTGTTCAGTCAGGATTAGATATGATTTGTGAGTCTATTTTTGAAGAGGTTTATATTCCTTCTAGCATGGATCTACTTCAGAAGCCGGTGCTTGACTCATGGGATCATCAGATATTTGTTCAGTCAGATTTAGATTTAATTTCTGATATTATGTTTGAGATGCCCATTGCACATAAGTCATATTCAGTGGTGGTTCCTACAGTTTATTCTACATCTCCGCAGAGTTCATGACCTCCTGTTTTTGCTGATATGAAATTTTGTATGGCTGAGAATGATTTTGATATGATATGGTACAGTGTTGAAGCACATATTCAGCAACGACGTCAATTTACTAATCTGAATATCTACGTGAAGTGCTCCTCACATCAATTCATTGCTCCTTCGGCATTTCAAAATTCAAGGCTGAATTTTTTTGAACCAGGGGAGATTAATGGAGAGCGAGTCGCCGAGATTACGGAGAACATTTTTATTTATGTGGAAGCGCCAAAGGCACCCAGTCATAAGCTTATTTTATTAATTTATTGTGTGTCATAGTTAATTTGAGTTATTTTAGTTTAGAGTTATGTAGTTAGTTTTATATTTTTTGTTTATTTTAATAGTCAAATTATTTTTTTGTTAAAGTAAAAACAAGAATGGGTCTAGTTGTAGTTGTGTTTTTTCTATAAATAGTAGAAGTTAACCCTAATTATGGTTAAGTAATGGTTAGAGAAAAATTACAGCGTCGATGTGTGTTACGTCTTCTGGTGAGATGCCAAAACCCCTTTCTTTCTTCTTCTGGCGGAGGCCAAACCCTCTCTGATTTCTTCCTGGCAGAAGCCGAACCTCCTCAATTCTAATCTTCTTTTTGTTTGATTCCCTCGTTAATCTTCTTCCCCGTAACCCCATCTTCCCATGGTGATCTCAATTCTTCTCTCCACCATAATCACCATCCCCCATTAATCCCTTTGATTTTTCTTTTTCTATTTCTGGATCCCGTCATTAGCCTTTTCCCTGAGGCACTGTTCATCATATTCAACCCCCCCCCTTCGGTGTGCGTTCAGAATAGCCACCGCGGAGGCTAGACTCCGCCGCCCCTCCGCCAACAGTCGTTGCGAGCCCCACCTGTCGCCACCACCGCTGGCCCTCCCGTCGTGCACAGGCCCGCTATCTGTCGGTGTTCATGACGGCACTAGAAGCTAACGCCCGTGGCCCTACTGCTGCGCCGTCCGAGTGCCCCATCCTCATCCCCGTCGTTCTCTACTACCGCAGTCATCACCGATGTGAGCGTCTATTGATCAAGGCGTGTCCAGCATCATCGTTCCGGAGGAACCAAGCCGCTGCAGTCACTTGCACTGGGTAACTGGGTAACCATCTAAACTCCAATCAATTTCCAAGTTGATTTGCTGTGACCCCATCGTCGGACACCGCCCACACTATTTTGAAAGCATCCAGTACTTCCCACATGCTAAACAACGTCGATTTGCTTGTCTGAGGGCAAGATCATATTCATGCATTGATGGGTTATGAGCCACATAAATATGGTGAGGCAGTCAACCGAGTTGGGACCTTGAAGTTGCCATGAGATTATGCACTGAGAGTTATCCGAGATTTAAAGCAAGTTACATGTTTGATATAATGCCCATGAGAGCTCAAATTGATTTGTTAGGGTGAACCGTTTTTGTCCTGCATCAGATTTGGTATCAGAGCTTAGGGAACCAATTTATTTTTATAAATTGGGGTCCTTAAATCTCATTATGAATCCCATCATATTTAGTACAAGTGTACAACTTCCAAATGGCCAATGGGTAAATCTCACTTTTGATGAAAGCCGGAAGCTTAGTCGTATTTCTCAAGCTGTCGTTGATTTATTGTCCCAAATAAATGACATTGAGATTACACCAATTGGTCAGATGATTGTGCAATTTTTTCGTGATTTTGGGAAAGTACATTATATTCATGAGGCTTGGGTAATTCCTTATCCTTCTTATGAGCTCAATATTATTGTGGGTGATTATTGGTTGACAGAACGTTGGGGTATGTTAGATGACCATAACCCAGATGAGTATATGTTGAAAGTTCCTCACATCAGAGGATGCATTTTTCGCTTTGATCGAGCTGGTAGAATACGAAGAGTGGGACAACAGAGATTAATCAAGCCACTCAAACCAGAAACTGCTGTTGATCCAATTTTCCATGCATGGCAGATGATCAGGCAATCAAGGTCCAGACTGACTTGTCAGCTATATCTTCAGATATTCAAAAGGAAGTACTAAAAGTTGAAGTTGTTGTTCAGCTTGTGGAGATGAGTATCCATAACTCAGAGAATTTACCTTCACAAATTGGATTTGATGTTCAGGGAGAGTCATCTACTAAATTAGCTCTACCTATGGAGCCAATTTCTGAATCATGGGATCATATTTTATTTGTTAAGTCAGGATTAAATATGATTTGTGAGTCTATTTTTGAAGAGGTTTATATTCCTTCTAGCATGGATCTACTTCAGAAGCCGGTGCTTGACTCATAAGATCATCAGATATTTGTTCAGTCAGATTTAGATTTAATTTCTGATATTATGTTTGAGATGCCTATTGCACATAAGTCATATTCAGTGGTGGTTCCTACAGTTTATTCTACATCTCCGCAGAGTTCATGGCCTCCTATTGTTGCTGATACGAAATTTTGTATGGCTGAGAATGATTTTGATATGATATGGTACAGTGTTGAAGCACATATTCAGCAACGACGTCAATTTACTAATCTGAATATCTACGTGAAGTGCTTGATGACGCATACACAAGATGCTCCTCACATCAATTCATTGCTCCTTCGGCATTTCAAAATTCATGGCCGAAATTTTTTGAACCAGAGGAGATTAATGGAGAGCGAGTCGCCGAGATTACGGAGAACATTTTTATTTATGTGGAAGCGCCAAAGGCACCCAGTCATAAGCTTATTTTATTAATTTATTGTGTGTCATAGTTAATTTGTGAGTTATTTTAGTTTAGAGTTATGTAGTTAGTTTTATATTTTTTATTTATTTTAATAGTCAGATTATTTTTTTGTTAAAGTAAAAACAAGAATGGGTCTAATTGTAATTGTATTTTTTCTATAAATAGTAGAAGCTAACCCTAATTAAGGTTAAGCAATGGCTAGAGAAAAATTACAGCGTCACTGTGTGTTCCGTCTTCTGGTGAGATGTCAAAACCCCTTTCTTTCTTCTTCTGGCGGAGGCCAAACCCTCTCTGATTTCTTCCTGGCGGAAGCCGAACCTCCCCAATTCTAATCTTCTTTTTGTTTGATTCCCTCGTTAATCTTCTTCCCCGTAACCCCATCTTCGCACGGTGATCTCAGTTCTTCTCTCCACCATAATCACCATCCCCCATTAATCCCTTTGATTTTTCTTTTTCTGTTTCTGGATCCCATCATTAGCCTTTTCCCTGAGGCACTGTTCATCATATTCAACCCCCCCCCCTTTGGTGTGCGTTCAGAATAGCCACCGCGGAGGCTGGACTCCGCCGCCCCTCCGCCAACAGTCGCTGCGAGCCCCACCTGTCGCCACCACCGTTGGCCCTCCCGTCGCGCACAGGCCCGCTATCTTCCGGTGTTCGTGACGGCACCAGAAGCTGATGCCCGTGGCCCTGCTACTGCGCCGTCCGAGTGCCCCATCCTCATCCCCGCCGTTCTCTACTACCGCAGTCATCACCGATGTGAGGGTCTATTGATCAAGGCGTGTCCAGCATCATCGTTCTGGAGGAACCAAGCCGCTGCAGCCTGCAGTCACTTGCACTGGGTAACTGGGTAACCATCCAAACTCCAATCAATTTCCAAGTTGATTTGCTGTGACCCCATCGTCGGACACCGCCCACACTGTTTTGAAAGCATCCAGTACTTCCCACATGCTAAACAACGTCGATTTGCTTGTCTAAGGGCAAGATCATGTTCATGCATTGATGGGTTATGAGCCACATAAATATGGTGAGGCAGTCAACCGAGTTGGGACCTTGAAGTTGCCATGAGATTATGCAATGAGAGTTATCCGAGATTTAAAGCAAGTTACATGTTTGATATAATGCCCATGAGAGCTCAAATTGATTTGATGGGGTGAACCGTTTTTGTCCTGAGTAGATTCATCATTTTCAAACATTTAAATTGTGCTCACGTTATACTTTTTTTTTAATTCAAAAGCCCTACCTAGTGAATAGTTGGAGGGTGCTCCCCAAACGGGGAAGCACTTCCCCACCTAACACCAAGGGGGTGTATTATTGATAATAGAAAAAGAGAACATTTAAGATCGACGGCTACAGCCTGACATTGTAACACTCGAGATGATTAGGCTTACGCCGATTCTTTCGTTTGCTTCTGCGGGCTGGCTGGAAAGGAATTTCAAACTCCGAGCCCTGCTCATCAATCGAACCATCAAACTCGTCGGGGGCATCATCATGAACCAGAGGAAGCTTCGGCTGCTCCCGGGTAGTCGGGGAAAGCTGTTGACAGGGTATGACACTGGCGGAATCATCGGCAGCCTGAGCGGAGATAGAAGATAGTGGAGATGGCCCCAAGGACACTGCAACACTACAGAACCGAGGAAGGCCAAAAGCCCCAGGCCGAGAAAAGGCTGGAAGAGCGTTGATTTCATCACTCATCGCGCGAAGAGCAACCACACAGGCTGATCGGTCCGCTTCCTTAAGAAGGACGACAGCAGATGGACCCAATAGGAAGCCGGGGAGGCCGAGGAATACTGTTTGGGGAGACTACTGGTTGGCCGGAGGCGCATTCTGCCATCACCTTGTCACCATCATCAGGAGCAACCACCATTGGGGAAGGAGCAGCCGAAGCTGGATGCCAAGATGCAGCCGCGGCATTAAGCAAGGGAGGCAATCCCTTAGAAGAAACAGGGGCATCATGTGCAATACCAGTAGCAGAATTCACAGTGGCTTCAGCACGATCAGCAGCAGATAACACAGGGATTGAAGCATCTCGAGTGGCAGCAACAGAAGGGCAAACAACTGAAGCAGCAGGTGCCACCGAAGGGGAAGCAACAAGACCAACAGCAGGGCGCCAAGGAGCAACCGCGGCATTAAGCACAACAGGAGGAGAGTCGACACCAGCAGCAGGAAGGTTGACTCCCCCAAGAACATCAGCAGCAGGGCCAAGAGAATAGTCAGCACTAGGAGCTGGAGGGTCGACCCCAGTAGTCACAACATTAACCAACGACGAAATCCCAAGAACCGGGGCAGGATGAGCAGCAGTAGGAATTGAAGGGCCAGCAGCAGGCCTGGAGGCCGTAGCAGGACGCCAAGAGCGCTTGGGCCTAGCATTAGGGGCAGGGGATGGAGGAATAATATGTGCAGCACCCTGGACAACAGAGACATGAGCAGGTGGTGCAGAAGAAGGGCCGGCATGAGAACCACGATTCTTCTTGCAAGAAGGCGGCAGATGACCAAGATGTTTGCAGATCGAACAGAAGGCGGGCGTGGCAAGATAGACAATGGGCTGCCACATACCATCCGAACCAAAACCAATCCACACCCTCTGCGGCATCTTCTTAGATATATCCAATTGAACACAAACCCGTGCTGCATGAGTACGAGAGAGATGGACTGTGTCCTTATCAATTTGGAGGACAGGGCCAATGCTACCAGCAATAGAACGAAGCATAGGATCGTTGAAAAAATTTGCTGGAAGACCTGGCAATTCCAACCATACAGGGACAACCGGCGAGTCTTCGACTGGAGAGAAATCCATCGACCATTTGGAAAACCAGAAAGGCTTAGCCTTGATAAACAAAGAGCCCTTTAGAAGCACTTGAAGATAATCCTCTAAATTCTGAAAACGCAGCAACAAGTGGCGACCATCCAAGGAGCTCAAGAAGAAATCTTGTCTAAACTGAAATCGCTGGGCCATGTGTAAACGAATCTCTTGAAAGGGGGACCTGCCCAGAGGTGTCTTCGCAACAATAGAAAATTCCAACGGCTTACACGAAGCATGGATTTCATCCATGGAAAAGAAGGCAGCCGGCTCACCCGAATCTGTGAATGCAGGTCCATGGATGGGCAACGAAACCAAAAATGGAGAGTCGGATTTGAGGAGAACCTGAGCGAAGGATGGGGACACAGCAGGAGGAAGATCAAATCGCACATCCCCTGCAACAGATACCGATGGAGCAACAGACCGTGGATCATGCTTGGCAACCGAAGGAGGCACAGCCAAAACACCAGCGGAAGGATCGGAAGGGGTAGCAGCATGCCCACGGTAGGAACCACCAACAGCCGGCCCAGCAGAAGATACTCCAGCAACAAGAGGTGTGCGCCCTTGCACATCCGGAGCAGAGGAGAACACAGCCGGGCGATCAACCAGGGCAACACTGGATGGGGGGGCAAGCAACCCACCAACAGAAGCAGAAGATGAAAGGTCACGAGGAGCAGGAGGTAGATCACAAGTTTGGGATGCCAATGCAGGATGAGCAACAAGTCCGCCACCACCAGGAGAGCCCAACGCAAGGGGAGGGGGGGACGGAGCCCCCCCTCCAAGGCCAGCCATGGCTGGCGGAGGGCGAGGCCCTAGCAGAGAGGAGGAGGAGGATCGCGATCTCCAGGATTAGGGCCGGCCGCCCCCAAGTCATTTCTCCTCTTGCTCACGTTATACTTAACTAGACAGAAGTCACTGTAAAAAAAAAAAAGCACGATCCGATCATTCGGATGTGTTTAAAAGTTTGCTTGACAATTCTTAAAAGTCAGGAGTATTAATATAGATCTTTATTAATGCTTAAGAGCTGTCTGGATACTGGACATCCTCGTCCTCAAAGGTGGAGGAGGAGACCCACGATATAGAAGAGACATGGTGGGGGGGGGGGCTTGCAACGTGGACCCTTTAAATATTGAGAGACCCCATATTTGGTGTCCCTTTTAGCGTTCCTTAATGTTTCACATAATCACATTTGAATATTGATAATCCCCATGCCCGTGGTGCCGCTTCTACCTCGTCTTATTTATGTGTGGATACATACACTGATACTGCCGGCTTGCTGCGAAGCAAAAAATTTAGATATGTTGGATTGGATGTGTGCCCCCCTCGTCTCCAATTTTAAATATAAAAAGGCGTTTGCAACATAAAAAACAAGAGGCGGGGGCATTCCGAGAATTGAACTCGGGACCTCTCGCACCCTAAGCGAGAATCATACCACTAGACCAAATGCCCAAGTTGCTTGCCCAATCTTCTTGCTTCCTAAATTAACCTTCGGTAGAAGCCCAAGGCACTCCCGGTACATTAAAGAAAGCAGAGACGGTGCAGTAGAAGAATTATTATGCCTATAAAACATCCCTCCACGGTCTATTTTATCGCAAAGCTACGACCATTGACTAAGGTCATGCAAATTCCCATCGTTTATGAATCGAACCTTTCTCAAATTCTGTTTAATAACTATGTTCGGCAAACACAGAGTAATCAGCACTAATATGTTAGCCGGCTCCAGAAGTAACGGCAGAATGTAACATACTCTTACCCTATAAAACGTTCAAAAGGCGTAGCATACTTGAAGCATGCAAATAGTAGACTGAGAGTGACTACATATGGTTCGAACAATCAGTATTGGCCAATTTACCGACATAAACGCTGTGGCAGATCAGCAGGAGGGGCCACGAGTCCAGCTGAAAAAACATTTTATACAAAGGGACAAGTTTTGCTCAGCCGATTTCACGTAATACATTTATCTGAACTTTGACTGCTCTTAACACGTACCTCTATACTGGCTGCTCTGTTTTATTCCATCGTACTACAAAGAATGGCACAACCTCACTCACATAAAGATGGAAGAGGACTGAAGCCTTGAAACACCTAGCTGTAACCCATAGCCACCACAGGGATCCTCACCTTGTGCCCTCTGCTTCCTTTCATTAGAATCTCTCCAAAGCTGTAACTACCAGTAACGGACCTGGCCGTCAGTGTTACCAAGAGCTCCCGGGATGAACCCGACCGTAGTGTCATTGCCGGAGGGCTCACCTCCAGAGCAATTTCTGGAGACATTCTGCTCGTGATGACATAAGTTTCCATCTCATCAACATTTGTAACTATTCGCCTTACCGTTTGAGTTCCTTCGAGATGGGCAATGGTGATTGAAGGGCTGTTAAGATCAGCTGGATGGCCTCTGCTAGTGTTGCAGACTGAGCTTGTAAAATTCTTGATTTCATGGGGGTCTACATCAGGTATTGAACACAAGAACCTGATATAGTCTCCATAGCCTGTTGATGGAAAGTTAATAATAGATTTAGACTACCGAACACAGTACAAAGTTAGCCATCTGCATGCTCCTGGAAAACGAAAAACAAAAAATGCCATGCACTTCACAAAATCAACAAGATTGTCATTTCTAAATTTAGCAATACAGTGTCAAGCTTTAACTTGATAAAACTAAGGGGTAAAGAAACTAGCAACAGTCACTCATAAAGGATTGATTTTCAAAATGGAATTTTGAAAAAAGAAATGATGACATGAGAACATTATGATTTCATCTCTGCTCACACATAGAATAAGTCAACCTGAGCAAGTTGCTAGTGTAAAATGAAATCAGACATCCCAGTTTTAGAGAATTTCTGAACTTAGTGGCACAAAGAAATTGAATCTGAACCAAATAGTGCCAAGTTAATTACACAACGTGGAAGTCTCTTGCAAAATGTTTCTGAGGATGAACAAGTTACCTGCATCAAAGATAAGTCCCGGATCCAGTGCTGCTTTTGGATCCACAGCTCCACTTCCATAATCAAATGGTGTTGCAGGTACTAGCGTCAGCAGTTCCCTGTCAGAATATTGTTGTGCCTGAATAGGCCTGTCACCTCGATCCAATGTGGTTGCTGTCGTCATCAGGGCCGACTTGATGGCAGCTGGACTCCATCGTGGGTGCTTCTGTTTCACCAGTGCTGCAATCCCTGCAATGTGTGGTGCCGCCATACTGGTCCCAGATACCATGGCAAATCCTTCACCTGTTCACAAGAGCAAAAATTGGAGATGAACATGTATGGTTTTATGTCTTCATGATTGGGGAAGTTATTAAGGCTTCTCCTAAATAGGAACCAGAATATTTGCATAGAAGTTTTATAAGCCACTATTTCAAATCACTATTCCCATACAGCCCTTGTGATAGACAAGACATTCTCTTCTGTGCATGATGGATTTTTGAATGTGTGCGTAGGCAGACTTGGCATGATTCATGTAGAAAACTAGCAACTATTCTAGAGTCGGAATGGTAGTTGAATCTCACAACAGATTTTCAAGAAACTAAATAGTTGTCTACACCATTAAGCAATCAGGGAGGACATAAAACTAGATTCGTGATTACATGCAGAAAAAGACTTCAGCATGTAAAAGGACTTTGGGATGTACTACAGGTGGCCATCAAAATGGCAGCACTAGAAACTGATCTCAAGATGGGACGATAGTACAATCTTATCATCAGACTTTGGATGAACAACATACCTACATAATTGGCTTCATCTGTACCATTGGGTGACCAGGCAGCCCAAATAAGGTTCCCTGGAGCTAGAATATCTGGTTTCAGTACATCAGCATCTTGAAAGCTGAAGTCCTTGACATCAGGTCCTCGGGAGGAGAAAGCTGCCACCAGAGGGGCAGATTTGTGAAGTATAGGTGCCAAACCATCTTCAATAGTAGCCGTTGCTTCAAACCTGGTTGCTCTGCCTGCCCAATCTCGCTTTGTTGAGCTATTATAGTAGTCTATCAGCTCCTAAAATTGCAGAAACAGACAGTAAAATGTCACTTCAAAATAAAACGCAATAACAAGAATAAATGGTGAACTGAGTATCCAGATCAAGAAGAGTATGGTTCGTGCAAAAAACTTGAAAGGAGGGGGGGAAAGTGAAAAGAAAAAAGTTAATTTGCCAGCATGTCTTTTAATATCCTAGTGACAAAATAGGAATAAAATCTTCAAAAATTTACTTGCTCGTCTTCCCCTTTAACATTTGTTTTTTTCTACATTTCCATTATGAGAAGAATATAATACCTGTTCATTTCATTTTAAGGGGGTCTATGAACTACAACTACCCAATGTTTAAAGACTGTGCTTTGAAACGATTGGCATCTTAATCGTTGTTCAAGCAAGTCATAGCTGACTCTTAGAATTCTTGTCTGTTTAATTGGTGTTTCGTCAACAGATACTACATTTCTTTCTTGATGTGGATGGGAGGACAAGAGAGTAGACAAGACTGCAAAGTATTAATGCACTCTAGTAAGGTGAATCATAACGAGAACTTGTACATGGAGCATAACAAGAACTTATACATGAAAACTCTAGTAAGGTGAATCATAACAAGAACTTATACATGGGAAATGCAGGATGAACATGCAAGTCAGTGTGTTAATGTCTGCCCTTTAGTTATTCGGGTTATTTCTAAACTTTGTGCTGGGTTAATCTACATGTGACCTTTGTTTTTGTTTTATTTCTGTTAATAATGTTACAGCATATGCTGCCAATGTATTCAGTACCTTTGACTTGTCCACATCTATGACGAGAATCCCTGGAATGCCAAGAGGAATTGGATCATATTTGGTTCCTGGAGAAGAACTCTCTACAACAAGAACAAACCCCGCAGCACCAAGGCTCTTGGCTGTTTCAGAAACCTTTTTGATTGATGCACTGCCTGACACAAAATTGAACGAATACCCACAAAGAATGATCTTCCCTTTCACCACGTTCTTGTTTAAAAGTTCTGGCCTCTGGCAGTCTGAAGGGCTGTATTTTGTGACAGATGAGTCCAGCAGTACATCATTTGCAGCGACCAAACTGAAAGTTTTATTCCAGGGTGTAGAAGCTGCAGTAGTCCAAAGTGTTGAATTGAGAAGTCAGGTAAATAGCATCATATTCCTCATCTTTACTAAATAGTTGAAAAATGTACCAACTCATGCACTAAAAAAAGGTCACTTAGCTAATAACAAAGATTCTGGTGCCTTAACTTTGGATTAGATGCCCATAAGAGGAAAAAAAATACCTTTCACACAGAAAAATGGCAACTAAATTTAAAATTGCAAACAACAAAGGTATAAGCTGAAATTTTATATGTTTAATTACCCGAGGAAAAGGTAGTGACCAAATTATGGAAGTCAAGAAAAAAGCCATCACCTATCTAGAACTTCTTTATTAGTAATCACTAATTTTCCTACCATGTGAAAAAGAATAATAAAACAAGATCAAATCATTCACCCATGAAAAAAATATACACATCGTTTTTCTTTTGAAAGTGAAATATATACATATTGCTTAATAACATCGGGCTTCCTTTTCTTGGGGGTGAAACAACGTAAATGCATATTTTACTATTAGGTTTTTTTGCATATATACCCCTCTAAATAACAGTTATGCCAAATATAACCCTCATTTGAGCATATTATCAAAAATACCCTCCATTTAGCCTTAAATGTTGCAGTTATACCCCTGCAGTTTACTGTTGTCGATAGGAGGCGAATATTCCGTGGAATATGCCATCCATCGTCGTTAGGTGTAGTGAAATACCTAAAATACCCTTACTCAAAGAGAGAGAGAGAGAGCCATCCCTCCCCCCACCCACTCCCCCTCCCACCTCCGACGAGGCCCCCCCTCCCACCTCCTGCTCCGGAGAGACCCCCCCTCCCATCGCCGGCCAGCCCCCCTCTCCCCGCAGAGAGCCCCCACCCTCCTTCCCACTGCCGGCCAACCCCCCCCCTCTCCCTTCTGCTCTGTCCCCCCCCCCACCCACCTCTGGCCAACCCCCCTCTCCCTCCTCCTCCGCCCCCACCCTCCCTCCCACCGCTGACCCCCCCCCCGCTTTGTTTCTATTGCTGCATTCTGGAGGAGAATGGGGTGTGCGTACTCAAAGGTGGAGAGGGAGGAGGCAATGCAGCTGTGCCGGGAGAGGTGGTGGCTGATGAAGCAGCTGGTGGAGTGCCACGCCAGGTTCGTCGCTGCCACCTGGCATACCTCCAATCCCTGCGCAACATCGGCACCACCCTCCGCCAGTTCACAGAGGTCGACTCCTCCATGGTCCTCCTGCCTGGTGATGCCACCTCCACCACCACTAGTATCACCACCGACAGCGGCCACCACATCTAGCTTCCCCCGCCTCTGCCCCCAAGGTTGGCAGTACCGGTTTCGACCGGGACTGAAACCGAAACGGACCGATTTCGGTTTCAGCCGAAACCAGTAGAAACTGGTTGAAAATAGTCAAAAAAGCCAAAAATATAGAAAATTTTGGGAGAAAATATGAAAAATATAAATAATCAGAAAAAAAATCATTAGACATGTATTTGACTGTAAAGAAATGAGATTAAGTGTAATAAACATGATGTAGGCATTGGACATGTTAAAGTGATATTCTTGAGTACATATTAAGCATGAAATAGGTTCAAGCAGTACAATAAACCTAATTAGACACAGTAAATGTTAGAGAAATTAAATGATCATTACTTAAATGATGATGTACTAATATGGATAATAGCTAGAAGACTCTTCACCCTCATCGTCTGACTTCTGATGTTGATACCCATAAAAAGGTTGCAAGTATTCTGTATATTCATTATAACCAAACAACGAGGTAGCCAAGTCATGCATCCCTCTTTGGATCCCTCTTGGAGTGTTAGGTTGTTGACTTGATTGGAATCCAGAATAGCATAAGAATCTTGAGGATGAGAAGAGGATGTTGACCCATAATTACTACTGGGTGGAACTGCATGAAATTAAAATTCTGGTTGATGACCCCACCCATAAATACCTGCTTCCTGTTGGCCATTGACTCTGTGAATCATATCCTCCTTCACTATGACTGTATCCTCTGCCTGTGTCTGCGTGGAAGGAGGAAGTAGGTGCATTTGTGCCACCGCCAATAGTAGCACCTGCTGCTGTAGATGCATATGTGCCACCGCCAGTAATAGCACCTGCTGCTGCACTTAGATTCATCATTATCATCATCAGAAATCAGTCGCCTTTTAGTCTTTGGGGATGTCTTTTTCTCTTTTGGTGTGATCATCCAGTCGCCTTTTAGCCTTTGGGGATGTCTTTTTCTCTTTTGGTGTGATCATTTCGTTCATCTTTGACATGAGTCCTTTTCCCCTTGGCATGTGCCTCACATAAATTTGCTTCAACTGCTCAATTGTCGGGTCCTCTCGAGCAGCAGCACTAGTCCTCTCAGTTAGCTCATAGACTGGTGTACTTCTTCTTAAGGATGGAGGTGGCTTGACCATTCTAGGATGAAACTTAATTGAGCTTCAATTGACCCTAATTAAACCTAATTAGACAAAAGTCCCAAATTTAAATAGCTAATTAGGATTTAATTTGGAGTCTTAACATATTTCACTTATGAAAATTAATATATTTAAGAGAACCTTACCTACAACAAAAAAAAACTATCAAACCAACCAAAAAAATAAAAAATTACAAGATCCATTAAGAATGAGAGCCAAGAAAACCCAGCTACACGCTGCAAACTCAAAGAAACGGTGACAGCGGCGGCGGTGGCGGCAAACCCTTCCTTCTCTCTCACCCTGCAACAGTAGCCAGCAACTCCCTGCCTCCCTTCTCCCTCAGATCGGAGAATCTAAGGGAGAACAGGAAGTGAACTCCCCTTAAGAGGTAAGGGGAGTTCACGTCCGTTTCGGCCGAACCCGTCCGATTTCGGGCCGAAACGGGTAAGTCTCGGGCGAAACCGGGCCGAAACCGGTAAGTTTCGGGCGAAACCGATATCGGTTTCACCCAAAACCATTAAAAACGTTTTTTTTAAGTTTCGGACCTGCTACAGTGAGCAGGTCCGATTTCGTATCGGTATGGGCCAAAACCGATACATTTGGTCAAAACGTAACGGTTTCGGCCGATACTGTCATCTATGCTGCCCCCTCTACCCCGCTCGCCCTCTCCGGCTAGCCTCCCACCTACGGCGAGCCCCCCCCACTCTCCCTACTGCTTCCCCCCCCCCTCCAGCCAACCCCACCCCCTCACCATCAACGGCCCCCTCCCCCTCTCCCCCCACCTCGCAGCCAACGACACTGCTCTCCCCCACCCTCCCTACTGCTCTACCCCCCACCTCCTCACCGCCGACGTCCCCCTCCCCCTTCCCCCACCCCCCACCTCACGGCAGGTGGCGCCCCCCCCCTGTTAGGGTTTCTATCAGAGAGAGAGAGAGAGAGAGAAGGATAACCCAAGAGTAGGTTAGTAATTGCATCCCTTCACCCACGTTTACCCCAAGTTAAACCAACGAGGGTTATGGCAGAGGTATAACTGTAACATTTAAGACTAAATGAAGGGTATTCTTGATAATATGCTCAAATGAGGGGTATATTTGGCATACAACCGATATTTAGAGAGATATACATGTAAAAAATCATTTACTATTTATGGGCAGAATTTTACAGTCAACTTTAGTGGTTTAGAAATGACAATAGTAGTCTTAAAAGAAAGAAAAAAGAAAAAGCAAACTAGACTGAAGACTATGACATCATTTACGAAAAGGAAATGTTAGACCAGGTAAGTCAAAATCACAAATTTAATAAGTGAAATTACATGTTTTACTAATATGCCACAACAAAAAAGTATAAACCACGGGACAGATAGAGGAAAATTTAATAATAATCTTTTGTTAATTCTTCATGTTATCCTATTGTTTAACATGCATGAATTAGATTAAATAAATTACGCGGAAGATTAGGAAAACTTGGTGTCCATTGATTGCACATTTGCTTGGCCATTTATATGGCATGTGCAATGTTAATCCCGTAAGTTAGGTTTATCAGACAATTAGTGTTCATGTGCTGGACCTTTCCCTACTGATCGGAATCTATGTTAATTTACATCGGCATAAAATCCGAACACCTTTGTTTAACTGTCAAAGAAATCATCAACTGTCACAATATCAGTTGTGATATTGAGGGCAAATTCGCAGTCAAACAGCCAACACCCTTGAAGGGATGAGGGCACTTATGCCATCTTAGGGATATAAATGTAAGTTGGTCTAAGATAGGGCAGACCAGTGAGGATAGGGGTAGGTTTGTAGTTTAAGTTGGAGTTTCAGTGGTGATTGAGGGCTACTTCACAGTTTGGCACTGTTCAGAGGTTTGATTATGATTTGGTATTGATAGGGGTCTAGTTGCAGTTTTATACTGACTAGGGTTTATTTACAATTTTGTACTGGTAGAGGTTTGTTGCAGTTTAGCACTGGCTAGGGCCTGGGTACAATTTAGCATTGGCGAGGGTTGATTGCAATTTGGTTATAATTTGGCTAGGGTTTCACCGTAGCTTTATATTGACATGGATTTGGCAAGGGCTTAGGTGCAGTTTAGCATTGACTTGGGTTTAATCACAAGTCAGTATTGGATGGGGTTCAATTACAATTTAGTTTTGACTCTTAGCCCCAGTCGATTAATCTGAGACTTATCTTCATCGGACCACCGGATCGCCATTGGAGAGTTGGTTTTGAGCTTCATCACAACTGAGTCACTAGATCACCGAGATAATCACTGCCGGACCATTGGATGAAAACCTTGAACTCATATCCATGAGGTGGGGACATGTATGCAAGACTTCCACATATGGAAGGGACATTTACACAATTTACAAAAAATTCAAGGTATTTTTGTAAACTCTGGATATTTCTATAAAATATAGGACATGCATTAATTACAGGACCTTACATGACTTTTTCGACGAATTGTAGACTTTACAATTATATAAGATTGCAGGACATTTCTGCAATTACAAAACTTTGCAAGGTTTGCTTATAAATTCAGGGGTATTTTCAAATTTTTTAATTAATTCAAAAAATTACATGATTCTTCCCATGAAATTACAAAGAAATTACATAAACTGAGACATAATTACGTAAGTGCCATGACAAGGGTGTTTTGTAACATGCCCTCGTTTAAAAGTACTAAACAAAACAGAAGACTTCAAACTCACTCCAAGGATTTGCTCCGTGAGTTGTGAATTTTGTTTGTATGTCTCTCTATGTGTCTAGTGGGACCCCTAGAGGGGAGTGTATTTATAGAGCCAAACAAGGGACAAACCTACCCAATCCACCTTGACCGGGAGAGGGAGAGAGAGGGGCGACCCAATAAAAGGGCCCCCATTTTTTAATTTTTCCTTGATTTCTGTGCCTTAACCACATGGAGGAGAGAAAGTGACCTCTTTGGGGGTTTTTTGTGTTTCGATTCTTTGTCTCTTCCATGTCACTTGCCGTCGGGGGAGGCTCCACTCTTTGGGGATTGCTTCCACTCCTAACCCGACTACTCCTTACGTGTAGCGGAATACTCTTTCGCTAATTCGCTTACCGCAAAGACATATTTTCTTCATGCCGAACACACGGTGGGGGTTCCCAAGGCTTGTATTTGACCTATTGTCGTAATGGCATCGGCTTTATGCCGTATTTTTGGCCCACATGGGATCAATTTATTTTTTATTTGTCTCGATTAATTCGAGAAACATAATGGGTCCAACACCTATGCTTATAGAGCTGTCACTTTATCAATTCAGAAATCCAACCATAAGTCCCCTAAAGTGTCCATCTGGCCACCTAATCTGCCCAGAGTATACTAAACTCTAGATGTCAATGGCCTACCACTAACAGGTTCACCAACCTCAAGACCTCAGATCAGTTGCTTTGGGCAAATTCACTGCAAGAGTGAAAAATAAGCATTTATTCCCTTTACTTTCATAGTGAGTCATAAAAGGCTTCAAATGTCAAATTAACAACACATGCCTCCAGTATGGTGTGCAAACAAAATTGGACACTAAAGCATGACAAAGACAAGAAAAGAGAAAGAAGAGAAAGAGAGTTAACACAACAGCAATCAGTTGGCACATCCAACATGGCACATAAAAAAACCTGCAACTTATCCCAACTTGAAGTATAGAAGCTGAGAACCAACATGCATGAGTTTTCTGCATATGCATATTTGCAAATTGTAAAAGGATGCAGAGATTAGATTGACAATTGCCAAGAACAAAAGCAGCAATTAGAAAATCACTTTAGTGACTCCAACAAAATCTCAAAAGCACAAGAAACAATGAATAAACTCACGTGACAAACCAACGCCAGGTATCATGTTGCCATTTCCAAGTATCAAATGATTCTTATATCTTCGATCATCAATTGCAGCAGCAACAGATACTATCCAAGGGCTGAAGGAAACTATAGTTTTGGGGAATGGACCCCCATTCCCGGCCGCCTGGGCAACAAATACTCCTGCTTTAACAGCCGAAAGAAGGGCTGCATCAAAAGGATTTAAAAATGTGGTCCTGGTGGTTGACGGGGGACTATTAGGTCCAACTGAGAGATTGATAATGTCCACGCCATCACGAACTGCCTGCTTACAGAAGATTGTCTAGTAAATCTTGTTAATGTCTAAAAAAATTGAAATAAGAGTACATCATGATAAGTCATTTTTTTTATAATAAGACTGAGAAGCACGAAACGTGAGAACTTGCCTAAATTCCGTGTTTGGCTCACTCAAGAGGGATGAAAACAAAATAAGATTTTCTAAGTTCCAATAGCCATATTCTAAATAGCCTGGAGAATTTACAAATGGAAAACCATTTTTAAAAGAATACAACCCTCTGAACATACATTAACGTAATATTAGTATCGACTACAGACGTTAACATAAGATACTCAAAACATAAAGAGCAGCCGTTGTTCTACAAGTTATGCAGCCCCTTTAGTGAGTTCTGGTTTAATTATCTTCCGAATCAGGAGAGGTGGAACTCTCAGAGTCAGATTACAAAGTGAGGTCTTTCAAATGGAAGAAATTATACAACCGCATCATCTCAGGATGGCAAAATCAATTAACAAAACTCTTTCATTTTAATCATAAAAATGAAATCATCTGGCTAGATCAAGGTCATAGTCATCTAAAACGAAGAAAGATAAATAATTTGGATGGGTAGTGGCACTATGAACCTGACATGGATCTGTAGAACTCAGCCCAATCATGCAATTGAGTTCAGTCTATTCTTATTTTCTATGGAACTGCATTGGAAAGCATGCCAAGAGGAGAGAAGTAATAAATTAGTAAAGCTTAGGTAAACTACAGATGATTGGCAGCAGAGTAGGCATCACAACTCTTTTATTAAGAAAGATTTTTGGCAGTGCAAAGAGAAGAATGAAGATTTGGTGGGTGTGTTAAAAGGTCATTGAGTCTTGGCGTGATGGATATCGACAAACCTGCTCAATGGCAGCCACTACATCTGATACAAATCCACCAAAAAGCCTGTATAGAGCTTTGTATACAGCAATCCTGTTGAATAATATGACCAATAAGCAAAGTAGATTATGTTTCAGCTAAGGGAGAAAAGAAGACTTATATCAGATCATTCCAATGCTGGTAACAACTTTTAACCTGGCACGAGGAGCCATCCCACTAGCTTTACCAAATTCATGTCCATGCATCCTGACAGGGATTCCATTATTTCCAGCAGCAATTGCCGCTGTATGACTGTTCACCAACACAAAAGTTCAGTCAAAGTGGAAGGAACAAATCAAAATGTTATGAAAATATTGATGATTTTGTGCATAGCCAAGATAAAGGAATCGCATATTTTATTCACATGTTACTACCATCTTACTCCAAGCATTGAATTAGCACTGACTCAAAAAGCATCACAATGTCAAAAACAAAAATCACATTTTTCCCATTATAATTGGAAAGTAATGAATTTTCTTAATGGCAATCCATTACAATGCTATCTCAGCAATTAGTACACTAAATCTAAGAGGTAAAGTTTCTTCTCCTACACTAACAGCAAAGCTTCAGAGACCTACTTGCTTCATTAACGCAACTCAAGTAATAACATTGTTTTGCTGCACTTCCTGAAAGCAAGTAAATTTCTGCACCATGATATCATGGCAGTTTGCATGCTATAATCATAAGGATCAACCTTCATTTCAAATATCTATAATTGCGATAAACTAATAAACTGGGAACATTTCTCACTTCACATAGTAGCGTTAAACATAGATAAAAGTCACTTTTGATAATGTAAATGAAAAATCTTACACAAAACAATGCTGACACAAACATTCTTAGAAGCAAGTATGGCAGCAGAGTAAGTTTAGAAAATGACTCAACATGTATACCAAATGCATTTAAAGACAAAAGAATAAATACCAGAGGGGCAGAATGGAAGGAATCAAAACTTAACCTTCCATGCCCATCGCCATCCAAAGGAGATGCCAAATCTACTTCGGGATTAAATGCACCCGCTGCAATTGCAGCAGCTGCAAAATGTTGTGCACCAATTATCTTGCCATTACAGAAGTTCATCTTAGTGTCAGGATCAATTTCACACTTTCCTCTGTAATGCGAAACAGGTTCATATGGCTCAGAATTGTAGGTTGAAAAGCTTGGATGATGAGGAAATATTCCAGAGTCTATAAATCCGATCACAATGTCTTCTCCTGCTTTGTCATAACCACCTCCATTAGGCCATACGCCTGTTGGAAGCCCCAAGAACTGTGGAGTATGGGTTGTTAATTTCTTCACTTTCATATCCTTCTCGACATATTTTACACCAGGGGCTCTACTAAGGATATCTGCCTAAGAAACAAAACAAAATTTTAAATATTATGCATCCACGTGAAAATTAATCAGATGATCATAGAAATTATCGTTAACAAGAAAGATCATACAGCACTAGGCAAATTGGTTTTGATGTGCAATTTACCTGTTCGGGGGACATGTGAACAGCAAATCCATTAATAAGGTGCCGATAACTGTACAGTTTCTTGTAAGTCCCAGCTTCAAACAGCGATTCAAGAAGCATCTCATGTTGTTTCTCAAGATGAAGAGAATAAGATATCACAGATTCACTGTTTAGGCAAATAGAAACATAATTACACAAAAGAAGGGAATCTGAACATGACATGAGAATTAAAATTCACACTGTTCAACTAATCATTGACACATATTAACAAATAGCAGACCTGATTTGGAAGGTATCTATTTGTCCTCTAAACCATTCAGACATGATGGACAAGTCATTAAGAAGGCAATCATATATGACAACTGCTTAGTTTAATATCTACTGGTAAAGGAAATGCACCTTTACTTTCTGTGACCAAAATCAGCGATGAAACTTTTCCCAGGGCCTTCTAATCAGAGACCAGAGTTAGAAAATGTATTATGAAAATTCAAAAGATTTAGAGCATTAAGTCATAGAAAAGCAACAAAGAATTTTACCAGATTGAGATTAGTTAGGCCAAAAACAAGTGTACACACATATAGTAAATCTGCTCCATGAAGCTTTAACAAAAACGAGATTGCTAAATATCAAAGTTTGTCTGAGATATTTTTTCACTTTAGATGGTCAGTGTTTGTCATGACCCAGGTTTTTCGAATCTTTTCCGCGGGTCGCAGATCATGTCCGAGTGGGTTTCAAACTTTAATTTTGGATTTTCGGACCCTCAGATGGTGTTTTTGTGGGTCATTTCGGGTCCGTGGCGGCAAGTTGAGCGGCCTTACTTTTTCTCGGAATTTTTCGGCGTCAGGTTTTATTTTTCGATAATTTCCGGAGTTAATGTGAGTTTTCAAAAAAAAGAAATAACAAAAATAAAAAATTTTAAAACCTAATAACCCCCCCTCACCGTTCTCTCCCTCACCCTCGCGTTCTCACTTTCTCACCCTCTCGTTTTCTCTCCCACCACCGATCTGGCGGCCGACGGATGGCGACGGTGGGCAGGACCGGGGGACGACACGGTTGGCGAGCTACGGGGACGATCGTGAGGAGCCAGAGGTGGTGGCGCGGCGCGGCGTGCTCGCGTGAACGGGATTCGACTCGCGCAGTCGAGGCGGTTTCTCGGCGGTTTTCTTCGCGAGAGATAGGGGGGACAGTGACCCACACTACATTTCCCATGTTTTCCAGTCATACGGTCGCGTTTTGGGCGAGAGAGCGGGGTTTACCACTTTTTAGGGAAAATACAAGTTTATGGGCATGAGATCGGATCCATTCACCAAAATCGAGTTTCGTGCGTGCCATTGCGGTCGGGGGTGATTCCCCACGCATTCCGGAGGTTCCCGAGCCCGAGTGGGCATGTCAAGCAAGGGAATGAGCCTCCGGGGGTGATCCCCGGAGGGGACCCTGTTCTGGGAACAACCCAGTTGGGTGGCCAGGGTTCTGGCCGCCCAGGGCCATGCCCATCTGGGCGGCCAAAGGCCCAGCCGCCCAGGCCAGTGCTGGGCGCCCACTGGTTGGGCTGCCCAGACTCTGTTGTCCAGTGAGCTGGGTGGCCAACCTCCTGGCCGCCCAGGTCTGCTGGGCAGCCAGGGAGTTGGCCGCCCATGCATCAGGGTGGCGGCCACCACTGTGGCCGCCCAGAGTTGTGGGCGGCCAGTGAGTTGGCCGCCCAGACCCTGTCATCCCGTGATTCGTCCTTTCCGCATTCCGCGCGTTGGTGGTCCCTGTCTGTGCCGGTTTCATCGACAGTCCACAGAGTAGTCACCCAGTCAGAGGTTCTAGGGTTTTGTGTTATATATATAGCCGCCTCGTGTCGTGTTACTCGCGTACGGTGAGTTACGTACGGACTGGTGGTGGTCCGGTGGCTTTCCGCTTCTTCATCGAGTTCTCACCTCTTCGTGACCTTCCCGACTAGTCGTAGCTTTCCTGCGCACGCGTGCGCGGACCCACTTGAGAGTGATGGAGAGCTTTCCCGGTGTGGCGATTTTTAGGTTGGTTACCGTTGAGTCCCTCGTCTATGAAACCTGAGTCCGGACTGGGGGGGAAACCAGTTAGACGACCCGACTTAGAACACATAGTCTGTGTGTGCACACGTGGTTGGGGGCGTCGGACACATGCTGACGAGCGTGATCCCAGCTAGTCTTTGTTCTGTGGTTACATACTTAGTGTGTCTCAGATTCCGCCTAAGGCGAGTAGGGAGACACCTGAGGCGCGGACTAAGACGTCAGTGGACGCATCCGACCTTACTTCTAGTGGGTAGTGCTCCTGTCACCTGAGAGATTTTGCTTCAGGTTTCCTTCAGCCGAGGTTTAGTGTTTTGGCGGCTCGGTGTCCTTGTTACTCGTGATCGAGACGTGGTTCCTGGCCGTCTTCGAGAGTCTTGTCCGGCTGCGTAGTCATGTTCTATTGTAGACCGACTGAGGGTCTACTTGATAGCCTAGATCCTAGTGTTTGAGTCCTAAGAGAGGTGTTCCGAGATAGGTCATTGTGTTCCAGCTTTCTATGGCCCAGGTTTCGAGAGTCTGCTTCAGTGCAGGTTATGTCTGTTACACGAGGTATCCCGACGTTTTGCAGTTTTCCTTGGCAGTTAGTGGGTTATCGTGTTTATTGGTGTTGTAGTGCTGTTCTTTCTGTCTTACTGCTTTACCTGCCTTACTGTCTTTATATTTTATTATTTGTTGCTCTGTTTATTTTGTTTTATTGTGGTGGGGATCCGCAGGACCCCTACTGAGCCAATGAGATGAAACTTATCCCTTTTCGTTTCAGGTCGGCGTGTCTCCTCGTCGTTGGAGGCCTTGAGCAGCGTCTGGGGTCTTAGCGTTGCCAGCTTGTGTTAGTCGGGGTATGCCCTAGAGACTGTGTACTTTTCTTTTTGTTGAGTTGTACCTTTGGGAGTTGTGTAGATCTGGACTGGTAATTGTATAAAACTGTGTAAAATTATGTATAAATGTAAATTTTACTTTTTGCATTTATTTTAGATTTTTGTACTCTCCCGTGACACCTATTGAACCCTTCTGAGCTTCCCAGCTCGTGGGTGGCAGCGTAAGATTCGAATGGTATTGGGTTTGACCCGGTATCCGGATCTTGGGTCATTACAGTTGGTATCAGAGCAGAGGTTACGACATAGTACAGAAATGTAGAGTAAATGTAATGTTTAACAGTCCAGAGAGTCCGGTACAGTCAACAACTGGCTTAGGGTGTTCTGTTTTCTTACTGTGTTGTCTTTTTGCGTGTTTAAGGACTTGCGATGGCGCAGAGAGGGGAGGCATGATCCCAGGCAGAGCTGGCCGCGGGAACCCAGGAGGTGCAAGGTGGAGCACTGCCCCCTCCGGTAGATGCGGCTCCGGGTGCGCCGAGACCAACAGGGTTTTTCGATTTATCCACCCAATTTTTGGTGTTGGCTCAGGGGGCATTGCCGGTTGCCCTGTATTGGGCGAGGTTTATGGAGTTGAGCCGATATGCGCCACCGGCCATGGCAGGTCCAAGGTTTTTGGCTTAGCAGTTCATCGCCGATTTGAGGCCAGAGATTCGTCGGACCCTCGTGGCATCCGGGGTGGCCGACGTGGAGGTACTTTCCGTACGGCAGTAATTTTGGAGGTAGACCTGTTGCGTACCCAGGAGCAGGTTAGGGCGCTGCAATTCCAGTGGGGTCTCCCTCAGGCGTTTCAGGAGGAGCCAGCTGTGTCCTCAACCCCTGTCTGTGGTCGTCACCAACGGGATAGGGGGAGGCGTAGGCAGGATAGGCAGGCGGTTCGACGAAGTGTTGGGCAACGCCAGGAGCTTAGGCGTCAGCGGCAGGCACAGGAGCAAGCGCTTCAAGAGCAGGTGCAGGTGCAGGCCTCGGAGGAGTCCGTGCAGTAGCCAGCGACGAGGCGACCGCGGCATGGCCTGTCGGAGCAGCCGGGGCAGTATCCGAGGTGCGGCGGATTTCATGTTGGCCATCCTTGCCGGGTGGCTGTGGCGGAGCTGAGGTGCTTCCGGTGTGATCGGATGGGGCACCTGGTTCGTGATTGCCCCGAGCAGAGGAGTAAAAGAATTTCGTCCTCGAAATTTCTTCCCCGTTCGGTGAGTTCTCCCCCTTGAGTTCTATGCCTCGTCCTAAATTTCGAGCAGGCAACGCTAAGACTCCAGACGCTGCTCAAGGCCTCCAACAACGAGGAGACACGCCGACCTGAAACGAAAGGGGGTGAGCCTCATCTCATTGGCTCAGTAGGGGTCCTGCGAATCCCCACCACAATAAAACAAAATAAACAGAGCAGCAAATAATAAAATATAAAGACAATAAGGCAGGTAAAGCAGTAAGACAGAAAGAACAGCACTACAACACCAATAAACACGATAACCCACTAACTGCCAAGGAAAACTGCAAAACGTCGGGATACCTCGTGTATCGGACATAACCTGCACTGAAGCAGACTCTCGAAACCTGGGTCACAGAAAGCTAGAACACAATGACCTGTCTCGGAACACCTCCCTTAAGACTCAAACACTAGGATCTAGGCTATCAAGTAGACCCTCAGTCGGTCTACGATAGAACACGACTACGCAGCCTGACAAGACTCTCGAAGACAGCCAGGAACCACGTCTCGATCACGAGTAACAAGAACATCAAGCCGCCAAAACACTAAACCTCGGCTGAAGGAAACCTAAGTCAAAACCTCTCAGGTGACAGGAGCACTACCCAGTAGAAGCAAAGCCGAATGCGTCCACTGACGTCTTAGTCTGCGCCTCAGGTGTTTCCCTACACGCCCCAAGCGAAATCTGAGACACACTGAGTACGTAACCACAGAACAAGAACTAATTGGGGTCGCGCTTGTCAGCACGTCTCCGACGCCCCCAACCACGTGTGCACACACAGACTATGCGCTCTAAGTCGGATCTTCTAGCTGGTTTTCCCCCAGCTCGGACTTAGACTGCAAAGACGAGGAGCCCAACTGTAACTAGCCTAAAAATCGCCGCACCGAAAAAACTCTCCACCACTCCCAAGTGGGTCCGCACACGCGTGCGCAGGAAAACTACGACTAGTGGGGAAAGTCACCAAAAGGTGAGAACTCGCTGAAGAAGCGGAAAGCCACCGGAACACCACCGGTCCGTACGTAACTCACCGTACGCGAGTAACAGGACACGAGGCGGCTATGGAAACACAAAACCCTAGAACCTCTGAATGGGTGACTACTCTTTGGACTGCCGACGAAACCGGCACAGACAGGGACCACCAACGCGCAGAATGCGAAAAGGCCGAATCACGGGCTGACAGGGTCTGGGTGGCCAACCCACTGGCCACCCACAGCTCTGGGCGGCCACAGTGGTGGCCGCCACCCTGATGCATGGGTGGCCAACTCCCTGGCCGCCCAACAGACCTGGGCGGCAAGGAGGTTGCCTACCCAGCCCACTGGACAACAGAGTCTGGGCGGCCCAACCAGTGGCCGCCCAGCACTGGCCTGGGCGGCCAGGCCTTTGGCCGCCCAGATGGGCATGGCCCTGGGCGGCCAGAACCTTGGCCACCCAACTGGGTTGTTCCCAGAATAGGGTCCCCTCCGGGGATCACCCTCGGAGGCTCATTCCCTTGCTTTGACATGCCCACTTGGGCTAGGAAACCTCCGGAATGCGTGGGGAATCACCCCTGATCGCAATGGCATGCACGAAACTCGATTTTGGTGAATCGATCCGATCTCATGCCCTTAAATTTGTATTTTCTCTAGAAAGTGGTAAACCCCGCTCTCTCGCCCAAAACACGACCGTATGACTGGAAAACGCGGGAAATGTAGTGTGGGTCCGTCCCCCTACCTCTCGCGAAGAAAATCGTCGAGAAACCGCCTCGACTGCGCGAGTCAAATCCCGTTCACGCGAGCACGCCGCGCCGCGCCACCGCCTCCGGCTCCTCACGATCGTCCCCGCCGCTCGCCAACTGGGTCGTCCTCAGGTCCTGCCCACCGCCGCCGTCCGTCGGACGCCGGAGAGGTGGTGGGAGAGGGAGAGAAAACGGGAGGGTGAGAGAGTGAGAAGGCGAGGGTTTTATTAGGTTTTTTTAAAAAAAATTGCTATTTCTTTCTTTTTTTTTGAAAATTCACATTAACTCCAAAAATTCTCGAAAAATAAAACTTGACGCCGAAAAATTCCTAGAAAAAGCAAGGCCGCTCAACTCACCGCCACGGACCCGAAATGACCCACAAAAATGCCATCTGAGGTTCCGAAAATCTAAAATTAAAGTCCGAAATCCACTCGGACACGATCCGCGACCCGCAGAAAAAGATTCGAAAAACCCGGGTCGTGACAGTGTTGCTTCCTTAGACCATCAATATATGACACTGGTAATTTGAAGTTGAAGGTATGTGCCATGCATTCAAGATACTCCAACAAAAGAAAGAATGCAAATATCAAGGTAAACACTGCATTTGAAAGATAAACTATGAGCAAAAAAGAGAAAAAGTTGCCATACCTTGTAATATCAAACTCATCTGCCAGCTCCATTGCAGTCGGGGCAAACCCTTCAATACCACCAGTGTAGCTCACGACTGGCTCCCCTTCCACATTCACAATGTAAATTTCTCCTTTCACTCTAGCTAGAAGTCCTAGAACCACTAGAATCACACATCCAAGCTCCATGTGAAACATTTTCCAAAAAGCAACTAGCTTTTCTCCTTTGGAACTCCTGCTGCAAGCCTGGAAACAGAGACAGCACATATGCATTAAAGGGCAGTAGTGAACAACTGGATTGATTGGAAAAGAAAAATGAGGAACATCCAAGAGTGTTCCAAAACACTTGGTCCTGGTCTTCAATTAAACTAGTTATACGGTATTTATTTTTGGTATCATTTATGTGAAGTATCAGTGTATTGGAACACTCTGTTATATTCCTATAAGATCTTCATCTATCCTAATGCTCCGTCTAAGGGGTTGTTCCCCCTGTTGTGCCCAGGTCTGTTAAGATACTTTAACATATTGCTTTTGCTTCCGCCGCAATTGCTCATTAACCGGGCCGGGGTGTGACAGCGCATGGTTCATAGTCCACCACTCTACATAGGGTCCTAAAGGACATTCAGAGAATAATGCAAGGAAAATTAACCAGTCTCATATGAAACTAGAAAAAATCAGAAACGTTATATATAGGACCTCAAGAAACATTTGAAAAAGGCCTATAAAGCAAGCAGAAACTCTGGAACTCCAGAAAACACAGTCAAACCATCAGAATTGTGGAAGAAGAAATCGGATGAAATTCAGAAAATATCAATCACAACGACAAAAAAATGTAAGCAGCGAAGACTTATGTCACGTGTCACGAGTGATGGAAACAAAACTTGTCAGTTGATTGTTTTGACATCACAGCTATTGTGGATTCGAAAGAGTGCTAAATGAGGTGGCTACAGGTTTAGAAAGAATGACCATTGCCACAACAGACTCGGCAGAAGGCAGAAGACAGTGTTCTTTTTCAAATTCATAAGAAAGAGAGTGCTTTTACCAGCAATATCAATCAGGCTACGGAAACCCTCACTCTATCAAGTACATTCTTGTAAGAATGTCATCCAGAGCTGCAAAACAGGAAGACAAGATTATGCTTGTAAGTTCTCCCACTCAGGAGGATAAAAGACAAAGAATCACCAATCCGGATCTATCAAAGGGGCTCAAAGGGTCATTTTTCCAACCTTATTTTACTAATCAAGCGATGGAGCATGAAAAACTGAAGCCCATGGAGGAGCAATCGGATCACTAAAACAGATGGAAGAATCTCGAAGCTTCATCTGAAGACCTCCCCCATCATAAAACCTGCAGTACTACAAGTGAATGAATGTTTCTGCATTCCCTACACTAACATGAAAAGTTGACATCCCATGTTCTTCGGGGAAAGAAAAAACAAAATTGAAATTTTGCGAGGAACTACGGAACTAAAATAAAATAAAAAACAGAAAACCGCATAGGAAAACATAAATGTGCTCCTTATCTTAACTAACAAAGGAAGTTTGAAGTCCATGATTCGCCGCCGAAACATTTCACAGGAATAGAAAAAACATACATATCACGAAGAAAAGCGAAAGTTGGAAAAAACCAAGAAAAGTCTTTCCCAAACCTTTTACCGCCCAAAGCAGCCAAAACTGAAGAAGGCGCAGAGCAAGAACACATAAACCTAATTTACCCCCCACCCCACCACCAACACCAGCGAAGTAAAAGCCCCCGCCACTGCCACAGATGCCACGAGGAGGCCACTTACGCCACAAGAAGCAGCAGAAAGCAACGGCCAGGAATCGCAAAACAAAAAGGAAAGCCACGGCATTGGAAAGCTAGATTCATCACCACCGGATCGAAGCAAGGAATCCGCTCGACACGGATGAGATCTCACCATGCGGCGCCGGGGCTTCGGAGCTGTAGAAAGCAGCAGAAGCAGGAGAGGCAGAACACGGAGGCGTGGGCCTCACATCTCCACCGACGCAGCAGACCGTGAGAAGATCGAGAGGGGAGGAAACGATGGAATGCTAGGGTTTTGCAGAGGGGGAGCGATCGCTCTGCTCGAGGGCGGGGCGCTCGGGAGGCTCTATTTACGGTTCTGCCACTGGTGGGGGAGCTTGCTCTGGTTCACGGAGGGAGAGGTGGAGGGAGCTGAGGGGAGGGCAGAAGAGACGATAAAGTCCCGCATTTATTCACGGGCTTCACTCAGATTTAATATATATAATATATAATCGAATAATATAACAATTTGATTCGGAATTTTAGGACAAATAATTGTTAAGTCCTTGTACTGGACACTTGGTGCGCTCACTCGCGGATGCAGTGGAAGTAGGTGGTTCCGGCGCTATGATTGGAACAGGAGTTCAGCTCGATGCACTACATCGCCGTGCAGCTTTTTTTCCACGAAAACAGAATTTACCCATATGACTAATAAGATAGCACCAGTCATGGAAGATGACAGAAAACAAATCATATCAGCAAATAGAAATCTAACGGTCAATGAAAAAGCCGATAGGAGATAGAAAATAAGATAGCACTTCAGCAAAGGATGGTAGTTAGTCTTTTCTGATTTATTTTGCAAAATTATTGTAATTTAAGAATGACAATTGTAAAAATACTGTTGTTACATACTAATTTAAAAATAGGGTTATACCTACATGTTCATTAATTAAAGATAAAATTACCTCTATACCTTGAAATAGTGTGAAATAATCACTATACCTCTATCTTTATCTTATTTACCATAATATCTTTGAAATCTCTCAACCCCAACTGCAATGCCCCTTAGGTGACATCCCATATAAATTACATAAACTCACTCACGTGAGATAATCATTTTGCCCCCGCTTTTATTTAGAAGAGAGAGAGAGAGAAAAGTTGGCTTGCGGGACTCAGGCACCGGCACCTTCGACGTGCCGAGAGAGAGAAAGAGAGATAGATATGAGAGAGAGAGGTCACCCTGAGTAGGAAGCGAGATCGAGAGAGAGAGAGAGAGATCTCGTCATCGTTGAGCCCCACAAAATTTTCTCGGTTCACCTAGGCCTGAGGGATGGGCATGCCTCCCACGAATAAGGGGATACAACTCGGGAAGGATGTCCAAATCCGCGAGATCAGGCAAAAGGGGGGTGATGAGGTGGTTGGTTCATGTTGTTTGTTGGTGATGGTGGTGGAGATGAGTGGCGGAGATGGAGGAGGCGGAGGCATGAGAGAAAAGTCAAGGGGATTGATGATGATCAGCTAGCGTGGCTACGTGAGATCTTCCGCTCCTTCGGTCCCTGGGACTCAAGTAGTTGCCGAAGCAAGTGGAGATAGTGATCAAGCGGACCAACAACAACAACGGGTGAAGGGAAAATCTATTTTGATGGCATGCTCTCTCTAGGAAATCCGATTTTCTCTCTCTCTCTCTCATCTTCTCCTCCTCTATCACCTTATGGAGGCTTTCCAGCCCCAAGCCCCCTTCTCCCCAGTCCATCAAATCTCACTATCTTCAACAACAAGAGAAAGAATAGCACCACTAGTAGCTGCAACAGTGGACCTAGCCCTCTTGTCATAGCTCTCAAGTGTGGGTCTGCACCTTCCCCGACCCCACAGACCCAATCGTCGTCCACTCGAGGACCCCGCATGTGGCACCTCCCTGAGGCATACATCCTCATTGACGACGAGCCCGCCATCGAATAAAGAAGAGCATGCTTCTCTAAGCTCTACAAGTCCTCCCCATCTCACAAATCCTCCACCAGGAGTAGGCAGAAACAATGTGTAGTCCAGCAGAGGAGCTCCCAATTGGCAACTTCACACTCTAGTCATACCCCAGGGAAACCAACTCCATGGTGATGTCTCACACTACACTGGTTCACATCATCTCCAGTGCCACCACGTACCCCCTCCTTCGACATCAGTCACGGTGCCCCCGTCGTTGTTCCTCACTGCTAGCCGCCTCCGCTAAAGCCACCTTATCTACAACGGCACCGCCAACCCTCTCCCAAGAGAGAGATGAAAGAGAGAGAGAGAGAGACAAGAGTGAAAGAAGAGAGCGCTATTGTCTTCTCCATCGACAGCTTCGCCGATTGTTTTTTCCATGATGTCAACGACATGCTCATCCACTCTTCCTCACCGTTGGTCGCCTCCGCCAAAGCCACCTCGTTTGCAACGTCACCGATGACCCTCTCCTAGGAGAGAGAGACTAGAGAGAGAGAGAGAGAAAGAGAGTTGACTAGAGGGAGAGAGAGAAAGAAAGAGTTGACTAGAGTTTAAAAAGTAGGTTAGTCATTTTACAATTCTTAACCCACACTCACTTATAGCTTGTGACGGACCGGTAACGGTAGAGGTACGATGAGACTTTCATAAAAATTTTATGGGTATTATGGTAAATACGATAAAGATAGGAGTATAGTGGTTATTTCAATTTCAGGAGTATAGTGATAATTTTCTCTTAATTAAAACATTTTTACTAGATAAAGGTTAATGCATAAATACCCATATGATTAATTGTCATCTAAAAATATGACGGCACCTTACATAAAATGATTGCTTTTTCACTTATGCTTTTACTTCAAAGTTATTTTTACATAATGAGTCAAGACATTAAAAATATTTTTTTAACTCTAGTTGAATCTTAACTCAAATTACTTACATTTATTTGATTGCAAGTTGTTCCGACCAATAGGAGAGAGAGATTTTTAGATGTATATTTATTTATATTTATGTAATGGGATTATATTAATCAATATATCCCCCGCGAAGAAATTGTAAGGCAATCTTCCCACGTATTGCCCTTGGGTCAAGCCGGAGTCCGGCTGTACGGAGGCCTCGAGGATAAGCA
The DNA here is from genome assembly GCA_022559845.1 of Amorphophallus konjac. Lineage (NCBI taxonomy): Eukaryota > Viridiplantae > Streptophyta > Magnoliopsida > Alismatales > Araceae > Amorphophallus > Amorphophallus konjac. The sequence goes on from CM040129.1 coordinate 196,874,890, forward strand.
GATGCACGCCGTTCCGGCCAGCCCCGCGGCATCTGAACGATCAGCCACCTGCCCACGCGTTCTTGGCATCCAGTACGCCACATCTCTTCCCCACCATCTTAATCTGTTATGGAGGTGGTGACGGCCGGATTTGTCATGGTCATGGGGCTCTGCCCACAAGTTGAGAATGACAAAGAAACAGTTCTGATGAATGGAATTTAATGGGGCTTGAGAGAGAGAGAGAGAGAGAGGAGGAGGAGGAGGAGGAAGAAGAAGAAGGGGGAGACATGAGAGAAAGAGAGAGAGGAGCTGGGGGACGGGGGGGGGGGACTTAATGAAGAGCCATCTGCCCCCTAAAATCCAGGAAATGTGGCTCCAAACAGGGGTCAAAACCTATTTGCTCTTTTAAAATAAGATTTAGGTGTGAAAATGCAAAAGATTGTAATCAAACACCCTATAAGCTATTGGCAACAGCAAGACTAGAATGACCTTTTGAGAATTCCATTTTTAAGGATATTATTTGAGGAAACTGGTATCTCTTTTGGGGGCCTTTACTGAAAGTTCCAAATTTGAATTTTAAATTAAATAAGAAAATTATGTAAAAATAATTAGCTCACATTGATACTAAACTGTGGTTGGACCCATTCCCTTTCATCATTTCTTATGTTGAAGGTGCAAGCTGCTTCTGAAAAAAAAATCGGCAAACATGCCCAGAAGCTGATCAATACTGTTGTTTCCTTTTCACAACAGGGGGAGGCGGACCCATGGAAAGGGATGAGAAGAGGAGATGTATTCTTTAATTCTGAATGCCATCAGTAACAAACGAAGAGGCTGAAGGGGGCATAGAGTTGATGGGATGAAGAGAAATAGCATGGCATTCATGGGGAACAAGATGTAGGCTTTGAATTGCCAACAACTCGTACATTATTGGAGGGGTGTGGGGGCCATGGAGCAGACAGCAGTCGATGCCAATTCATCATTGAATTAGAAAATGGGGAATTGGTTCCTGTGCTCATTAACATATATTTGTTTTAATATATTCTCTTCATGTCACAATAACCATCATGTGATGTGAGGGAGTAGTGTAACTCAAGATCTTGTTTGATTGGGAGATAAGAAGACAATTACCTTCATTTTGTGGGATAAACTATCCTAGGTTTAATGTTAATTCTGTTTGATAATCAGCAAGTTAATTTTGTAAGATGAGATTGAACGTAGATTTCACCTTTGGAGCCAGGATGGAAATCCTGGTTTATTCCTCGTTTGTACTGGGATGTAAGTATATGACATAATTAACTCGAGTTATTGCATTGTATTCTGTTATAGTAAAATATAAGTTAAGCTTACATGTAAACTAATCCCAATTCCTAAACTATCCCCCAATCAAAATAGTATCACCCTTTGAAATATTTTTGATGGACACGGTTACTTTTTCCCAACTACCAAGGTTGGTGATGTTATGACTTCATGGTACATCTCTACCTTGTTAGGAATTATATCGCCCTCCACACGTCTAGTCCTATAATTGATATAGCTGGATATGGATGTTTCAATATTGTCGATGATGAAACCTTATTACACGGAAGATGAAGGCCATGATGTGAAATTGAAATAAAATTTATAAAATTACAAATCTATTATATAGATCTATTTTTAAAATAATCATACATATATGAACAATGCATAACATAAGAAAAAGTTAAATGCTTTTGCAAGGTCATGACTTTATTGAAATGCGAAACTAAACCATGAATAAATTATGATTTTTTTTAACTTGTCCCAGATGATTAGAGAAAATAATGATCATAAGCACAGGATTTCTCAGCTGGCCTCCACTAAATTGCCCAAACGATCTCTCAATGATTGTAGCATCCCCTTCAAGAAGAGGGTAACAATAATGTAACGTTCTTCATGCAAAGACAAGGGAGGGAAATCTGGGAAAAGTTGGTTTATAGCGTCCCTATCAAGTCTGGCTTAAACAGTCTACAACCAGCCTTTCTGAATCTAATTAAGGATTTACGGTACAACGGGCTTGGAGTTTGGGCATCATCATAAAATGAGTTTTTTTGCATGAAATTATTGTTAGACCAGAATTTATAAAATATATATTATTAAAAATATATTAACAGACATATCAACGTGTAAATCTTAATTATACAAAACTACCATCGTCATGGTCACGCGTTATCCGCCGTAAGATTAACCATGATTCATTTTAACTAGACATAAGAAAATATCAAACTATACTCAACTAAAAAAATAAAAATATATATTTAAGAAAATATCTAAAATGCCCTATGGCCCTCTACTCTCTCTCCCTCTGACCACACCTTCCTGGTGGTCGGTGACCCCTCTGGCACTCTCTCTCTCTATCTCTGTCACGTCTCAACGCGGAATATCGAGACGTACAGTTAGAGACTAGCTAGAAATAATACTAATAAACTAAACTAAACAATTACACATGTGCTAAGAGAGAAACAAATCTATTGATCAAGATGATTCCAATTTATTACAATAACCAACACTGCTAATACACGATCAAACATGACTCCCAATCTGAATTCTAATACAATAACTGACTCCAAAAGTAACAAAGTGCTAACACAACTCTAAGGAAATACCTAGAGGTAAACAACCATGCCAACACGGCATCTACTAACAGGCACACTCAAAAGATATCACTCCTGCCCTTCCCCATCGGTATGCACATCATCACCTGAATAGCCTGGAAAGGGGGGAAAGAACAACTATGAGCTAACGCTCAGTAGGAAATAACAGGCAAGTGTACGTGATTAACAAGTTAATTACATTTTTCATATGTCATGCTAAATAAAAGAAATAAAAGACGATATAATAAAACAGCGTAATACAAAGATCTTGCAAGGTCAAGAAATATAATGATGACAAGAGATAACAAGATAACAAGTACAAGAATTTACAACATGAGATAGTAATAGAGAATTGGCCAACAAGCAATTATTTTAAACATCATTCCAAGCACGATCAAGTAACAAGTAACAAGAGATTTTTATGTCATAGACGTTACACAAGTCAAGTACTCGGTGTAATACCTCACCATGTCATTAATATCCCATGGGCTCACTAACTTTCGAGCGCTCTCCCCAGGACCAGACCGGGCCCTGATGTGTTGGCATTGATTTATTAGATCCAACATCCCACGATTGTCTAGACATTCAGTCAAGTTAAATGACCAATTAATCAGAGGAATTACTGCCACAAGTATGAGAATTAAGGACTAACTTGTCCTTGGATTCACTAAAACAAAAACTCGGTTATACGGTCACTTTGGGCCGCATTTCAAGAATTAGACCAAAACTTAGTCCACGAGGTCAACAAAGAACGGCTGACAGTGTACCGTTCAGGTGTGTAAGCAATCCATTCTACTGGGGTAATAATGACAATCCAGCAACTTAACAATCAATTTAATCATAATTACCAAGTTAATATACCAAGGATTATCTATTATCATTTGCATTAAGACAATTGCCAAAAAGCTGATTCAAGGTGATAAGGTAAAGAATAAGTTCACACAGGAGTGAAATAGCATGCATTAACAAAAATTTAGTTACACAATTAACCACTAATTATGTGGGTTTCTATTTAACCATTGTATGCGTTGAAATGGAGATGATAAACGGCATGTTTTTACACTATGGTTGAATGCGAGGGCCAAAGTAAATTGAAACCAAGGGGTTGCATGAATAGGTCACTGGTTCCTCAAAAATATAGTTTTCAATTGAACTAAGTTGAATGGGTTGATCCCCTAATGATCCGGATCGATCCTCGGGTCGAAAAATGACAAAAACTGGTTTGCTGGTGTATGGGTCGACCCCAGGGGTCGATCCCTGCAAAAACGGGGTCTGCCAGTGAGATGGGTCGACCCCTGGGGTCGACCCCCTTCAATTCCTGCAGAATGGGTCGACCCCAAGGGTCGACCCTCAGGCAGGCCCTTGCTGCTGGGGCATGGGTCGACCCCATGGGTCGACCCCTGCAAGCCCAGAAACGGCCGTAGCCTCCGGAAAACGCATGAACTCATCCATTTGGGGTCTAAATGGGTTGGGATCTTAACCACATACTCTAGGGTTCTTAATATACATACTAGGGTCATAAAACAAGAGTTTTGAAACACGAATTTCAACAGAAATCAAATGAATCACAACCTATCTATGATGAACACATGAAAGCCTAGTTCTTGATATGCTTCTACTAAATCGTAAGGTTCTCTCAATATATACAACAAAATTTGGGGCTTCTTATATCAAAAGAAAGCTACTTCGATGTTGATTCCATCCATGTATGATACGCCATATGGGGATCAAGTTATACAACTCAAAATCAGCCCGAAATCATGCTTTGACTCACAAGAACATAGCATAAATCAAGCCTAGACATGCTCTTACTTCGATCCAAAATTCTCTAAACATGCTCAATGAAGTTTGGGGCTTTCTACGCCAAATGAAAGTTAACAAGATGATGATTACATCCATGTATATTAATTAGAGTTTGGCTGTTAGATCCTACCTCAATCGAAGAGAGAACTTAAAGCCCTAGAATAAAGAACGAACTGGACAGCACCTTAGAAAAATCTCGATATCTCCTCGGATACCTAATGAAATTTAAGGCTTCTTATATCATTGGAAATATCTCGTCGAGAGGAACAATTTGATGTATTCATGTGCAGGTTTTGGTTAAGGAAACCTACCTCAATCGATGGAACAAAGAGGAGAGGAAGGAGGACGACGGCTGCCGACCCACCTCCACTAAACGACCAAGAACTTCCTAGATCTGAATCCAATGCGAACATCACAGCCACCAAAAGAAAATAGACCCGTAGAGCTTCATTTTGATAGCTCATAGAGCTTTTGGAGACTTCGGAGCTGGGAGAAATCGACCACGCAAGGTGGTGTTAGAAAACGGCACCGCCAAGGTTGACCAAGCCAAAACTCGACCGCCACCATGTACTAGGGTTAGGTTTGGGTTCGATTGATAGAGGGCTATTGATCATTAGATCGTGGCCTTTCATTTGCCACCGATTTGAGCTCATTTGGTTGAGTATTAAGCTCTAATTTGATGTTTTAAGATGAGGTTAGGTAAAGGTTAACTAAGTGTGCACTTTTGGGCTTAATCCACTAATTAGCCCTAATTACGGATTTTTACTGGGTCGATCACAGAAGACAAAGTTGCTAACTACATCGTCCTTAACCTGATTAGCATTTTTTCAGATTTGTATAAGGTAGTCGAATTTTCACTATTCTATTTTCTAAGGAATTAAATATTAAAAATCCGAAATTCAAGCATTAATTCACTAAAAATTTATTTTTAAGTTAATAAAAGCTTAATAAATACATTGGGCTCAATAAAAATTATCGGGGTATTACACTCTCATCTGTTTAAAGTCCTCTGGATTGGAGGTAGTCCAACCCGGGATGCAGAGACTTTGGGCGTGGATCAGGCTCCTAGAGACGTCGTGGTCAGCTACGACAATGGCCATAGCACTATAGGGTTGCGGTAGCAACAGTTAGGACGCCAGCGGCTACCCCAACGATAGCGGTAGAACGTAGTGTGATGTCTCATGTGACTTGGCAAGGGGGGAGGAGGTAAGAGAGGATGGTGGTGGAGAGGAAGCACATAGGAAGAAGAAGAGGGGAGGAGAGGAAGGGGAAGGTGGCATCACTCGTACGAAGTGTTGGCAGGGTAGTAGGAGGTGACTATTGGGGCGGCAGTTAGTTGCAGCTGCAACGGGTGTAGGGCCAATGGTGTGGGCACCGGCGTAGTGTGGAGCGGGGGTCCGGCGACCTTACTCGTGCTGGGACGAAGGGAAGGGGAGAAATTGAGATAGAGAGGAAAAGGGTAATGGCAGTCTGTGGACCATGAGGCCGACGCGAGTTGGGGACAGAGGGGGGTGCTACCCCACTGTCGGACCCCCCTCCCCTTCCCCCACACTACCCGCCGGCAAGAACCCCTCTCCCCTCCCCCATCTGCTACCCCACCACCAAGCCCCCCCTCCCCTCTATCAAACTCCCCCCACTTGCAACCATGCAAGCGGGACCCCCCTCCCCTGTTGGGTTCGGTGCAGTATTCAGAGGGGGGGTGAATGAATACACCCTTTTAAAAAAAAACTTCGCCCAATTAAAATCTAAAGCAATCAGAAATGCGGAATTAAAAAAAACTATTGCAGATATACAGAGCGAACCTAAGCAAGTCTAAACTGTAGACTGAATCAAATCAAAGGAGCTTGTGCCTTAAAGCATTCAGACAGAAAACCCAATTGAGGCGCTCCTAGCATTCATCTAGCGAAATCAGATAAAATAAATTAACCCACAGTCAAACATATAGAGTGCGCAACAAATTGATGAACACTTATAGAACATCAAACCAAAGCGCCCCTAAGCATTCATATAGCGCCAACCACACAAGAAATCAAACCACTGCACAATGGGTTTTTAGGTGGTTCGGTCCAGCAGACCTACATCCACCCCACACTCAAACCAGAGTGTAGATTCCGCTGACTCACAGCTTGAACAGCTGGGCATCACAGCTTGCCATACAACCGTTGGGCAACACAGCTTGCCGTCCGAGGAATCTTCCTCGCCCGCTAAGCAACACAGCTTGCTGTCCAGTGGAATCCACCACTGCAACCGCTGACTAACAGCTTGAAGAAAGGATAAAATGGAAAATGAAAACAAGAACCAAACAGCACCGGAAAGCTGTAAACAGTGAAGCACAAAATGTGGCTCTTAAAGAGCTGACTGGAGTGGTTCTGATCCAACTTTCAGTGGGAACGATCTTCTCTGCTTTTCTCTTCTCTCTCTCTTTCTTCTTCTTCTCTTCACACTCTGCTCTCTCGATCTCTCACTCAATCTCTCTTTCTTTCTCTTTCTCTTCTTCTCTTTTTCTCTTCTTCTCCTTCTCTTCTCTTCTTTTTTCTTCTCTGGATCGAAGACCTCTCTACACTCTGCTTTTTCTTCACAGCTTCTGCTCTGTCAATTTTGATCAGTCTTCTTCTGTGGAAGAAGGCTCGTATATATAGCGGCAGCAGCAGCAGCAGCCAGGGTGCGTGTGACTTCCACAGTTCCCGCCCTAAGAATTCGGACCACGTGGCAGCATCCAGCAAGCTTCAGCACACGTGTCATCATCTGGGCACTCTCCTTATCCTCGGAACACGTGCTCTTCATTAGCCTCACGAGCAGAGCACCTGTCAGACAGAGTATCGGATTAAGTATATGCATTGCAGTGTATAGACTTCGCTGTATAGACTTGTGAAGGCGAAGCAATGTATAGACTTAGTGAAGCTAAAGCAATGTATATACTTTGCATAAGCAGGGCTATGGCATTGTATAGACTTCACGTTGTGAAGCAATGTATATACTTCAGACTGTATAGACTTTAGATCCCAAAGGCAATGTATAGACATGGTCCCAAACGAATGTACAGGCTTCAGCTTAAGGCCAATGTATAGACTTCAATGCCTTCGTCAAATGCGATGTACAGACTTGCATGAGATGCATGCTCCAGTGCAGTGTATAGGCTTGCGTTCAGCAGCAATGTATAGACTTTACAAACTGAGACGCAAAATGAGACGATGCTTAACCTGCACTGACTGTACAGACTTATGCATGAGACGCTGAGGAAGACGGTGGATGTACAGACTTCTAAATGTACAGACTTTCCACCGACCAATGTATGGACTTGCTCAGCCTGAGGCACTGTATAGACTTTATGCGTCTCTGCCCAATGTATAGACATCATGTATGCAGTGCTGTGCAATGTACATACTTCATATATGAAGGCACTCGCTGTACATACTTGGGCAATATGAAGACTTGACAGACAACTGACGATGTATGGACTTCAACTCTAATATGCACAGTGTACAGACTTCACGAACGATGCATGCAATACATTGAAGGATGTACAGACTTCCTAAATGCTTCAAGACCATGCACATCGAATGTATAGACTTCAGGTGTGAAGACCAATGTATAGACTTCACCAGACTTCACTCGATGTACAGACTTTGATGAACATATGCAATGTATGGACTTTGCGAGACAATGCATGCACAACCCAACCGATGTATAGACTTTACATGAAAGCCCAATGTACAGACTTAAGGTTCCACTGTGGATGTATAGACTCTGAAGAAATGAGGCGATGTGTGGACTTTGAGGTTCAACAGTGGATGTATAGACTTTGAGCTCCTGAAGCAATGTTCAGACTTCAATCCAAGGAATGCACTGGCGATGTATAGACTTTGGACCCTTGAAGGATGTATAGACTTCAGTTGAACACAGTCCAATGTATAGACTTGGAAGATTGAACCAATGTATGAACTTGGGGTTCTGAACGTAGGTAAAGGCTGGGAATGTATAGACTTGCCCAGTGCTGCCAATGTATAGACTTTGATGCTCAACGTAGGTAAAGACATCAGTGTATAGACTTTGGCAAAGTCATGAGACGTTCTCTAATACGATGAAGTCTGTATAGACTTTACAGTAAATATATGCTCAGTGAGACGCAAGTTGAGACGATGCAATGTACAGATTTGGAAGCATATGAACAGCGCTGTACAGACTTAACATAAGACGCTACATGAGACGGTAGGCTGTACAGACTTAGCCTAAGACAATGCATGAGACGGACAATGTATAGACTTGCGTTACTGTTGCGATATATAGACTTACTATATGCATACGAGACGCTAAATGAGACGGTGACTCTGTGCATGAACAGTGATGTATAGACTTGCATGAGACGGTCAGTGAGACGCACTCTCAGGCTGTACAGACTTGAGGTTTCAACAGAAGGCTTTGAAGGCGATGTACATACTTTATCAATGTGCAGACTTGATGATCATGCAAGTAAGCGATGTATAGGCTTGGCGAATACAATGTATGGACTTGCAGACAGAACACATGCATTCTCCAGATAATATACCAGTCACAGTCATATGCATTTTCCACAGAGTATATCAGTTATAAACATTCATATCAGTTATAAACATTCATGTTACTATCATTCAATGTGGTGACTCATTCATGTTGCTATCATTAAAACACCACATCATCAACAAAGCACAAAGGGCACAACAATCTCCCCCTTTTTGATGATGGCAACATGATGAGTCCCACTGACTCGTCAAACTATTCTCCCCCTTTGACATAATCAAAAAGAAGGGAAATGGTTTGAGAGACAAATTCAGCACACAAAGACATCACATAAATTCAGAGAATGAGTCATGGTTCATTAAAATGAAGTTCTCTCTTATGACAATGAAACAGCTCTCCCCCTATCAACATGCATGATTGACTACTCTCCCCTTAATTGCAGATAAACCAAAACACCCCCTGAAGCACAGGAATGAACTCTGGTTATCCAATAAATCCAGCTCAAATCTGTCAATACAATGAATCTGAATTCTGGTTACATTAACAGAATGAAACAGAACCAGAGCTGATTGTGAAACAGGATGGAAGATTCCAACAGTGTGGATCAACTGATAATGTAAGATTTAGCCATGGGTAAGGGTGAGAAATAGTCAAAGCACAATACATCTCAATGAATCACTCATTAGCAAGATGTTGATCAGGCTGACTGAAAAGAATCTGATCATGAGAAATTTTAAAGCATCCATCACAACAATAAGTCTTAAGAAGATTAGACTCTTCTATCATAAGGGGTTATGAATTTACAGCTTAACCAATCTGATTTAATTTTGATGTATACCAAATTTGTCAAATTAAACTCAATATTCATATCTGAATCTAAGTTTTAATAAAGGTGAACCAAATATTCAGAAAGCACTCAGAAACAATCATCTTTTATCTTACACACATGATCTCAATGACTCTTTCAAGAGTTACACAGATTAGTATTGATGTTAAACACTTTATCCAAGAATATGAGTTGACAGACTTTTCAATATTTTTATTTGAAGCACATTATATTTTTCCTGAGCAATTTAAGTTGATCAACACCTTTTTACATGAGGCACAACAAGTCTTAGTTGAAGTGACCCAGTTACTCAGAGTGATAACTGCCATTGCCTCTCAACATTGAGACCAGAGTTAGCAATATGTTTCTTTTTGCATGAGGAGACACCTTGATTAGAGGCCAGACTCCCTAGCTGCTCAACACAATTTTGTCATTGCTCTGTCAGGTTTTGATAATAAATTTTCATCAGAGATAACTATGGCACTTCATGACGTGAGTTACTTTATTTCATTGACAAAGAACCCAGTTTCTCGGTGACCAAGACATTGCTCTGAATTGACAATTTTTATTTAGTCAACATTTTTCAAGTTAATGTTTAACCACAGAACTCACTCTATGTATCTCTATCAAAGAGCCTTGATTTTAAATTTTCAGATATCAGATGAGAGAGTTTGAGGATTACATGACATAAGTGGTTAAAGTTTATTAAACCTTATCATTCAGATATTTTCAATTTATTTAATTAAAAATCTGGAAATACATTAATCTTATATCAGTCTGATTCAGTCATAATTCTTAAACCTATATGATAGAAATTTCTACAATGTTCTCAGACTGAATTGCATGACATGCAGCTTAAGTTCCTCAGATCAGAAAAATAAGTTTAGCTGACCAACAAATCAATTGAAGAAACAGATCAGTCACACCAGCTGAGAAGAATGTGAAAGGTGGGTATAAGCTGGTGCAAGAGTAAATCAGCAATAGAGAAGAGCATTTGAAGAGTGTTTATCAACAAATATTAGCTGAGTCTGGAATTCAGACTGATCAGCTAACAGATAGTATCATGAATGGAGTTGAAAGAAGCTCTTCTTTAACAGCTCAACAAATATCTGATGGCAGAATCATTTTTTCAAGAGAGAAAAAAAGACATCAGATGAGAGTTGATCATATACTAGACAAGAGGTGTTCAAGATGTGACAATCAAAACACCAATTCTAAATGCTCCCCCTGTCTAGATGCAATGAATTTCTTTTTAGGTTTTTTAAAAAATTTTATGATATGCACTACCCTTCATATGCAACATCAGTCAAACTCCCCTTAACAAAGTGCATGAAATATAGTTAATGAACTGCTCATGATTTTAGAATATGCTCAAGAGGAATTCATGCTTTGTTCAATCAGAGAGACAATTTATCAAATGCATCAATTTCATTTCAATTTTTTAGATTTTTCAAATTTAATTATATGTAGGACATTGCTCTACATGAAGACAGGACCTATGGTACTAGACGGAGAACCTGGTCATAAAGACCATCTCACACATGATATGAACCTCCAAGCAGATTTTCCTGTCTTTTAGTAGCATACCATTTGATATACCAAGGTTATGCATGAAATGCAGTGCAAAGCAGTCCTATATGCATTAAACAAAAACAGTTGGACTCCCCCTGTCTATATGTATGAAATGTATTGAAAGCACATCACATGATTTCAAATATTCATTCAGATATGATTCGTGCAAATCAGAGAGAGAGGAGAATTACCATCAACAAATCAACATTTTAAAAATCTTCAGTTTGACAACAACAAATCAACATGATATTCAATCATTTCAACTTCACAATTTCATCAAACTGAATTGTCATGATATGCAATCAACTGAAGCACACAAATTTAGAAGGCAGAATTTAAGATGAGTATTCAGAACAGACCTGAAAAGCAGAATCTTGGGGTGTCTTCCTGTTGAGTGCCTTGATTTATTTTACCCCTCTTTATTTATTCCAAGGCACACCTGTAACATGTTAATCAATTTGATCCTGCAGAGACCCAAGCTGCCTTGGGTCCTGTATGAGCCCTAACAGGTGTTCTAAATAGTCTTTTAGCAACATGATCATCATATTCCATCAGATTACACTCAAACATTGAGTGTCCAGTTTTTCCATAATAATAACATGAAGCCACATAATTTTTGTTTTTATTCTTCATGTTAGCAGAAACATGATGCCCATGTGCATGCATATGAGTATGAAAATTATGTGTATGAGTATGAGTATTTCTTTTATTGACATGAAAATTTTTCTTTCCATACTCAGCGAGCCGACAATTGGCAGTTTTGTGGCCTAGCTTATCACATTCAAAACATGCAGAGTTTTTCCTTTTATCTCTCAAGTTATTTCTAGCAGAATCATAGAAAGCAGGGAATTTTACAGATTTAAAGTTCAATCTATTTCCCTGAGCATGCCAGCAGTCTTTGACTGCATGCCCATACTTACCACATTCAAAGCATTTAAGATGCTTGCTTCTTGATTCATTTTTACCCCAATGATTTCCTGACCAGCACTCATTAGCCTTATGCCCAGGCTTGTTGCAAGTGAAACAAATGATATGCTGGCCTGAAATAGATCTATATCTATGTGGGTCATGAGCATGTGTGAAAATTTTAGAGTTCACATTGTTGTCTTCTTTCATTTTAAAGCATGCATTCATTAGATGACCACGCCTACCACAGTAGTAGCAAGATGCATCAGATTTCTTAATGGCATGGTTTCTACCAGATAAATTCCTAGAATGCATTTCTTCATTTGCATGCTCATCCTCTTTTAATATTCTGCAATCATCCATGATATGCCCATGCTTACCACAGTAATAACAAGATGCATCAGATTTCCTAGGGGCATGCTTTCTATCATATGAATTCCTAGATGCATGCGAATGAGTACAAGAAGCATCAGATTCAGCAGAGCTAATAAATTTCAGAGTATAACCAGAATTATTCTTTACCTTCTTTGTTTGACTTTTTCTTTTCAATTTCTGATTATTCTCAACAGGTTTTGTTTGCTTTTCAATTTTCTGAGCTTTGAACTGAAAGACAAATTTTGAAGGTGATTTCTGATCTTCATTTTGTTTTGGGGATTGCCTTGAAGTACTAGCTACATCAGAGCTTTTCACAAAAGTAGTGTATAGCTGGTTTCTAGTAATTTTCTTAACATCAGAATTATAATTTATCCCCTTTCTTGAATTGTCATCCTTCATTTTCACAATAGTTTTTTACTTTTCTTTCATTCTTAGCAGAATTGGATGCTAATTTTTCTAGATCCTGAATCTTGTTTTCCAAAGATGTTATGTGAAGCTCATAACTGGCTATCTCCTGTTCACTGCAATTGACACATTCACTTAAGACTTTATTTGCAGTTTTATACTTCTCAATTTCTTGTTCCAGAATGTTCAAAGTTTGTGATTCTTCATCATGGACAGCTTTTCCTTTTTCTATTGTGAGAAGTCTTTCAGATAAGTCGGTGTTTAACAGCTTTAGTTTTTTAACTTTATCCTTCAGTTCATTATTTTCTTCCTCAAAATTTTTTGCATGAATTCCATTACCAGCACATCTTTCTCTTCCAGATATCAGTTTTAGTTTTTCAATTAGTTCCTCTTCTCTTTCTTCCACTTTAATTTTCTCAGCAACCAAGTTTTTGTGATCCTCTTTAAGTGAGACAATTTGTTTACTCAGCCATTCATTCTCACTATAAAGATCTTCATTACGTTCTCTTAGTGCTGAGCACATATCACAGTTAGATTTTAGAGAGGAAGCATGCATACTTTCCTTGTTGACTTTCTCTATTTCAGCTTCAAGATTTTCACTTTTCTTCTGAAATTCTTTATTCTCAAGTTTCAGTTTATCCAGTTCAGAATTAACTTCAGTCAGTTCTTGCATGCCTTTTATATGCTCATTTTTCTTATCATTCAGTTGATTCTCAATTTCTGACATTTTGTCTAAGCATGTTTGTTTTTTAATTTCTAGAGATTTGATTACTTCCTTTTGTAATTTACCATCATGATCAAACTCATTTATCATGTCTTCTAAAATAGCACATGCCTTACAAGAATTTTCATCGCTTTTCAGACTATCTCTTAGTTTTACATTTTCACATTTCAGTTCTCTTATTTCGTACAACATCTCCTTTTTTAATTTTTTCTTTTCAGATTTCAATTATTCACATTTATTATTGAGTTCCTCATTTATATTCCATAGGTCATCAATTGAAAGTTCTCCATATTCAGAGCTTACCTCAGATGAAGTTTCATCATTAGCATTTCTCCGATCAGCCATCAAGCATTTGCTGTGATTCCTGATTAGCTTTAGTTTTTCCAAAATATCTTTGGCAGACCTGCAGGAGGAAATGCATTCGATTAGAGATCTGTCAATTGATTCTTTTAATAAAACTACAGCTCTAGTGTTGACATAGTCTTTCAGCTTATCCTTCTTGGCCCATTTGGATTTATCATTTGACAGTTTGTATGGACCGTGAGTCATTACCTTCAACAAGTCAGGATCGGTTGTGCTTACATACCGATGCAACTTTTTCAGCCATGGGCCAAGGTCATCACCTCTGAATATTAGAGGATTCGCCATCAAAGTAGATAACAAGCAGACTCAAAGCACAAAGTAATCGACCAGAAAACACCACAACCAGATAAGCACGGCAAAGCACTAACTCAGTGAAGCTAAACAATGAACACAGAAAACACACTCTGGAATGCACCAAACAGAAATGCAGTAAACCAGATTATCAACGTAAAGCACTAAAACAGTAAATCAACAAACGATTCCAAAAGACCCACTCTGAAATGCACCAACAATTAGAAGGATCCTCTGTAGATTGTTAGATCTGTTCAGTCAGAGACCCGCTCTGATACCAAGTGTTGGGTTCGGTGCAGTATTCAGAGGGGGGGTGAATGAATACACCCTTTAAAAAAAACTTCGCCCAATTAAAATCTAAAGTAATTAGAAATGCGGAATTAAAAAAAACTATTGCGGATATATAGAGCGAACCTAAGTAAGTCTAAACTGTAGACTGAATCAAATCAAAGGAGCTTGTGCCTTAAAGCATTCAGACAGAAAACCCAATTGAGGCGCTCCTAGCATTCATCTAGCGAAATCAGATAAAAGAAATCAAACCACAGTCAAACATATAGTTGTGGAAGCCGAGGAGGGATCCACTTAAAAGAGGAGAAAACGAAAACTCGCGGTGACTAATCTAAATGCTAATAAGGGGCATGAAACGTGCCAATAGAGAAAAGAGCATATGTATGATGCTAAAGGGATGTGATCGCCAGAGGGGTTACCTCAATGAAAAGAAATGATCGCGTGTACCTTGTACGAGGCACGGAGACCGTGAATCGTCGAGAGCGGGAAATGGCGGGTTGTTTCTTCCTCCCCCTTCGGCCGACCGACGGAGAGGGCTTTCTTTAATTACCCTTGTAAAACAACGATAAACAAGTAACGAGTGGATCAGAAAGACGAAGGTGCAGTATTCAATTCTAACGATGCAAGTAATGAGATGATGGCAGGACACACACCTGGTTGGTGTTGACTTTTAAAACCCCTCTCGGACACGAGTAGGAGGAAAATGCTTATGATGAATTACGATTATGCCAACGTAAGAATGGGAAGAGACTCCCTCATAAAAGGGGGGGGGGGTGGTGGAAGATATGATATGATGAATGCAAGATAACTAGGAAAGAAGAGAGGAGAATGGCTTATTGGATGGTCGATGGCGAGGCTCGGCGGAGCTTCGGCAGCGCAAGGACGACGCGGGAGCACGATGGGCGAAGGCGGCCTTTCTCCCGCGAGCACGGGCACCTAGGAATCCGGCAGAACTTCCCCCCTTACAAAACACCCGCGGGTTAGAAATAGAATTCGGCAGCCTATCGGCTCTCTTTTTTTGACCCCTGAACTGAGGGGGGTAGGCCTCTATTTATAGAGTTCCGGAGGATGGAGGCGTCCAGGGGCCTTGTAGCGACCCGAGAATCCGATTACCGGGAAGGCCCGATAACCCGAGACTCGCACCGCCGCCCACGAGCCGGGAGGGCTCGGAAGGGCTAAAAGGAGTGTGGAGGCACAAAAAAATAGGAAATAAAGCAGGATAATTCAACAATTAACAGAAATAAATAAACAACTACAACAGAGTCCAGTCCAACAGAAAGTACAGTCTAAAGCAGAAAAATGTACAACATCCCAAGTGAACACTCGGCCCGGCAAGCTGACAACTGAGAACCTCCGCTCCGCACCCTCGAACCTCGAGGAAGAACCGCCACACCTGAAAAGCAGGGAATGAGTCTCCAAAACAGAGACTCAGCAGGGATCCCGCGGAACCCCAACCGGAAACAACGGCGGTAGCGGAAAGGAGAGCTACAACTACAGCAGGAACAGCAAACCGGTGGCCGGTCAAAAACTCGGCACTACAGCTACTCCTACTGTACCGGAAGGTACACCTCGGTCACGCAGACGAAGCTACCGAACCACGCTAGTACCGCCTACCGAAGTAACAACACACGGCAACCATGCCGCAGAGGCCTGTCCCCCGGACACAGCCGACCTGGACACCCTATCCAAGGTGCAACCCCGACCATCCGATCGCGGGTACCGCACAACAAGACCCAACCTCGGTAAAGCCACTAGCGCTAGACTCACGACGCGAAGACCAACACACGCGCCACGGCAAAACAGCCGAAGGACTCAACGGTCGACACGACCGAAAACCCAAAGGTCAAAGCCACAAAAACTGGTAGTCTGTCACTCCCAACTCGACAGGAGTACCGCCCACTAGAAGCACAGCCGGTAGCATCCCCTGACGTCTTACACCGCACCGCAGGTGAACCGCCTGACATGGTAAGTCCTACCCGAGGTGCAGACACCGTACAAGTAACCACAAACAAGTGACTAGCTGGGGTCACGCCTGTAATATCCCGGACCTTTCGGATCCTTCTTCGTGGGTCCCGGATCTGGTTTTCGGAGCGTCCGGCTCCGTTGTGTCCGAAATTTCGTTTCGGATATCTTTCGTGTTCGGATCGGCGCGATCCGGAGTTGTTTCGGATGCCCGGAGGCGTTCCGCGGCTTTTCCGCGTATGTTTTCCGATTCCCGGTGTGTGTTTCGGCTTTTCCTTCGGAAGCTCGCTGCGGGCGAACCGGGCGGTTCCCCCAGGCACGAGTGGTACCGTTGCGATCGGTGCGTTCCGAAGATTCCAGAAATGTATTTTTCTATTTTTCGGTATTTTTCCAAAAATTCGGATTTTCTATATAGCCCTAATTCTTTTCTTTTTCTTTTCTCCTTTCTCTTTCTTCTTCTTCCTCTTCCTCCGTTTCTTCCCACCGTGACACCCTCCTCTCTCCTTCTCTCCCATTCGGGCGCGGCGAACCCCTCTCCGGCTACGGACGGCGGCGGGGCGACGGCGCGGACGCGTGGGCGACGGTGAGGCGATCTCGTGGGCGTGCGGCGATCGTGGGAAGCGTGGGGAGTTCGTGAAGCTTCGAGCATTCTTCGTGATTCGTGATCAATCCGGCGGAGCATTCACTCCATTGAGGTAGGGTGACGTTCCTTGGCCTCATGCCGATCTTTTCTGCGATTTATAGGCCGCGGGGAGGCCGAGAGGGGATCGTTTGAGCGTTTTTGGGTTTTTCCATGATTTGGGGAGAGCTCGCCCGATCTATGGATTCCATGCATGATTTCGTGTTTTGATGGCCTAGAATCATGCTAGGGGTCCCCAGGGGTCTTTCCCTTTGTTTTCCCCCTCTCCTATGGAGGCATGGGGGCGTGGTTAGAATTTTTGGGCGTTCTTACCGTTTTCGGCCGCGGACTGAGAACGCGCTATACTCCAGTAGCGCGTTCTTGAGTGTCGCGCTGCCCCGACGGGGCGCGTTCATCGGGGAAGATGAACAGTAGGGCGGTTCGTGTCGCGCTATGGGGTCCTAGCGCGATTAGCCTTGTCACGCTAGGAGGACCTAGCGCGATGGTCCTTGTCGCGCTAGGGTTCCCTAGCGCGATGGTCCCTGTCGCGCTAGGGAGACCTAGCGCGATCTTTCCTGTTACGCTAGGGTTCCCTAGCGCGTTCTTCCGTGTCGCGCTAGGTATCCCTAGCGCGATCTGGCTGTTATTGGGTGTTCCCCTTGGGCCGTGTGTGCGTCCCGGGCACCCCGTGGAGTTCCGTGACCGTGTCTTTAGTGTCCGGAGGTTCCGTTTACCTTGGTCATGAGTTTGGCCGTGGGCGGTGCGTCCGTTTTTCTCCGACCGTGGCCCCGTTTGACGGAGCTAGTGCGTGGGGTGATTCCCACACGTTGTCGGACTCGGACGTCGTTTTCCGTTGACTTGAGAGTCTACTCCTTCAGTGACCCTCCACTAGTCGTAGCCCACCAGTACGAGGTGCTGGTCTCACCTGGGAGTGGTGTACGGGCACCCACCTTTCGAGACGGTTTGTGGACCGGTTCCCGTAGGACCCTCGTCTTAGCCAGAGTCCGGCTGCGGGGGAAAATCGGTCAGAGGGCCAGACCTAGGACGTGTGGTCTTGTGTGCACACGTGGTTGGGGGCGGTTGGACCCACGTCGACGGGCGTGACCCCAGCTAGTCACTTGTTGTGTTTACTTGTTCGATGTCTGCGCCTCGGGTAGGACCTACCACGTCAGGCGGTTCACCTGCGGTGCGGTGTAAGACGTCAGGGGACGCTACCGGCTGTGCTTCTAGTGGGTGGTACTCCTGTCGAGTACGGAGTGTCAGACTGTCAGTCGTGTGTTTCCGACCTTCGGGTTTTGGCGGTTCGATCGTTGAGTTTCGGTCTTCTCGTACCGAGGCACGTGTGTCGATTTGCGTGCCGTAGGGTCTAGTTCTGTAGAGTACAGGGCTTTCCTTTCCGAGGTACTTTCCTACCGCTAGAGTAGTGGTTTCTCGTTTTACGAGGTAGGGTTCGAGTGATCCCTACTGAGTCTTGTTCCGAGACTCATTCCCTGCGTGTTTTCACCGTGTTTCAGGTGAGGCGCCACCTTCGGGGAGCGCGTCAGGAGTGCAGCGTGGTGCGGGTGCCCAGAGGTAGTGCCAGAGGTCAGAGCCGGGGTATGCCCCGTGTAGCTATACTTTCCTTTCTTGTCACTGTACTAGTCGTGGACTACTGTTGCTGCTGTTGTTACTTCTATTGTGGACCATGTAAAATGTTAATTTATTTCCTGCTTAATATTATAACTGTTTAATTTCTGTAATTATTCGTGATACTTGTGTAGTCTCCACACCATCCTTTTAACCCTTCCGAGTCTTCGGACTCGTGGGTGGCGGTACGAGTATCGGGTTATCGGGCCTTCCCGGTAATCGGATTCTCGGGTCGTTACAGCTGGTATCAGAGCGCGGTTGTGGAATTACATGAGAATCATAGGTAATTGTAGTGGTCCACTACTCCACAACGATGATGTACATGTGACGCTGGCATTGGGCACCGCGTGTTTTATTCTGACATTGCCGTTTTCGTGTTTTCTGTCTTGTGCTTCAGGAGCGAGTATGGCGCCGAGGAGGAGTTCTCGCTCTCAGCAAGGGCAGTCGGCTAGAGGTCAGGAGTTTCAGCAGGGGGTCCAGAGGGACCAGGAGGAGCATAGCAGAGTTCCGGGGGCTACCGAGGCCGCGGATGCTGCGAGAGCTCCGGGGGCCGAGGATTTCTTCCGTGGCATGTACCATCTCATGTCTCAGCAGTTCGGCGGAGAGACTGGTGAGGGCTCGTCAGTCAGGGGTGGGCCGGGCCGAGCGGTGAGGGACTTCATGCAGTTCCATCCACCTTACTTTAGCGGCCATGCAGACCCTGATGCGGCTCGTGATTGGCTTGATGAGATGGAGCGGGTGTTTAGTTCTGCGAAGAGTACTGCCGAGGACAGAGTGGTGTTGGCCTACAACCAGTTGCAGGGTACGGCTCGGAGGTGGTGGTCTTCTGAGTGGAAGACGTCCTTTCAGCTTCGTCCACTTGAGCAGGTCGAGTGGGGTGACTTTGTCAGTGCTTTCGAGCATACGTACTGTCCAGACGTCGTTGCTACGCAGCGGATGCGGGAGTTTCTGGAGCTGGTGCAGGGTGACATGTCCGTGTTGCAGTACAGGGCCCGATTTGTCGAGCTGGGTCGGTACGCACCTCATATCATGGAGTATGAGAGGGTGAGGACGATGCAGTTTGTGCAGGGCTTGAGGCTGGAGCTGAGGCACCATTTGATCGCGAATGGGGCCACTGATCTAGAGACGGCGTCTCGGGTTACGATTTCCTTGGAGATGGATATGCAGAGGACTCGAGGACCGATCAGCCAGGGGCAGTCCTTGTCAGGTCGCAGCCAGCAGTCGGCTACCCAGCAGCAGGGTTCCTTCCAGCATGCGTCGGGTGGTTCAGGAGTACCGGCATCGGCAGCTTCGGTGACAGGATCTGCGTCCTTTGGCTCGAAGGTCAAGAAGTTCTTGAAGAAGAATTTTCGTAAGAAGCACAAGGATCAGGGGTAGGCTTCATCGGGCAGTGTACAGCAGCCGTTTCCTTTGCAGCGTCAGGGATCAGTGGGTGGATCGCAAGGACCTTGTGCACGGTGTGGTGGGACCCACCCAGGTAGGCAGTGCACGGCGCCGATTATCTATTTTCGGTGTGACCAGCCAGGGCATATGGCGCGTGACTGTCCTCAGAGGCCGCCGCAGCAGCAGTTTCCTCAGCAGCAACAGGTTCCCCAGCAGCAGCAGCAGCAACAGGGACAGTATCCGCCGCTACCCAGGTCAGTTAGTGTGGGAGGCAGGCAGAGAGCTCGTGGCCAGATCACGCACTTGACCAGGGCAGAGGCAGTGGCGTCGCAGCTCGTGGGAGGTACCGTTCAGATTTTGGGTTGTGCGGCTCGGGTTTTATTTGATTCTGGCGCGTCTCATTCGTTTATTTCGGAGAATTTCGCGTCGAGCGTCGAGGAGCCGGTGACCCAGTTGTCCTGTGATTTGGCAGTGGAGTTGCCTTCGGGTGATTTTATGGTCACTCCGTATTGCTTCGACCAGGTTCCGGTGTGGATCGATGGGTGGAGTATGCCAGGCAGGTTGTATGCGTTGCAGCTTCGGGATTACGACGTGATTCTAGGCATGGATTGGCTCGAGACTCATGGTGTAATATCCCGGACCTTTCGGATCCTTCTTCGTGGGTCCCGGATCTGGTTTTCGGAGTGTCCGGCTCTGTTATGTCCGAAATTTCGTTTCGGACATCTTTCGTGTTCGGATCGGCGCGATCCGGAGTCGTTTCGGAGGCCCGGAGGCGTTCCGCGGCTTTTCCGCGTGTGTTTTCCGATTCCCGGCGTGTGTTTCGGCTTTTCCTTCGGACGCTCGCTGCGGGTTAACTGGGCCGTTCACCCGGGCACGAGTGGTACCGTTGCGATCGGTGCGTTCCGAGGATTCCAGAAATGTATTTTTCTATTTTTCGGTATTTTTCCGAAAATTCAGATTTTCTATAAATCCTAATCCTTTTTCTTTTCTTTTTCCCTTTTCTCTTTCTTCTTCCTCTCCCTCTCTCTCGCGACCGTGAGCCCCCCCTCTCTCCCTCTCTCCCATTCGGACGCGGCGAACCCCTCTCCGGCTACGGACGGCGGCGGGGCGACTGCGCGGACGCGTGGGCGACGGTGAGGCGATCTCGTGGGCGTGCGGCGAGCGTGGGAAGCGTGGGGAGTTCGTGAAGCTTCGAGCATTCTTCGTGATTCGTGATCGATCCGACGGAGCATTCGCTCCATCGAGGTAGGGTGACGTTCCTTAGCCTCATGCCGATCTTTTCCGCGATTTATAGGCCGCGGGGAGGCCGAGAGGGGATCATTTGAGTGTTTTTGGGTTTTTCCATGATTTGGGGAGAGCTCGCCCGATCTATGGATTCAATGCATGATTTCGTGTTTTGAGGGCCTAGAATCATGCTAGGGGTCCCCAGGGGTCTTCCCCTTTATTTTCCCCCTCTCCTATGGAGGTATGGGGGCGTGGTTAGAATTTTTGGGCGTTCTTACCGTTTTCGGCCGCGGACTGAGAACGCGCTATACTCCAGTAGCGCGTTCTGGAGGTCGCGTTGCCCCGACCGAGCGCGTTCATCGGAGAAGATGAACAGGAGGCGGTTCCTGTCGCGCTATGGGGTCATAGCGCGATCATCCTTGTCGCGCTAGGAAGACCTAGCGCGATGGTCCCTGTCGCGCTTGGGAGACCCAGCGCGACCTTCCCTGTTGCGCTAGGGTTCCCTAGCGCGTTCTTCCGTGTCGCGCTAGGTGTCCCTAGCGCGATCTTGCCTGTTGTTGGGTGTTTCCCTTGGGCCGTGTGTGCGCCCCGGGCACCCCGGGCACCCCGTGGAGTTCCGTGACCGTATCTTTGGTGTCCGGAAGTCCCGTTTGCCTCGGTCAGGCGTTTGACCGTGGGCAGTGCGTCTGTTTCTTTTCCGATCGTGGTCACCGTGCGACGGGGCTGGTGCGTGGGGTGACTCCCACCTGTTGTCGGAGTCGGACGTCGTTTTTCGTTGATTTGAGAGTCTACTCCTTCAGTGACCCTCCACTAGTCGTAGCCTACTAGTACGCGGATGCTAGTCGCACCAGGGAGTGGTGTACGGGCCGACCTTTCGAGACGGTTTGTGGACCGGTTACCGTTGGGCCCCACGTCTTGCAGCCAGAGTCCGGCTGAGGGGAAAACCGGTCAGAGGGCCAGACCTGGGACGCGTGGTCTGTGTGTGCACACGTGGTTGGGGGCGGTTGGACCCACGTCGACGGGCGTGACCCCAGCTAGTCACTTGTTGTGGTTACTTGTACGGTGTTCGCGCCTCTGGTAGGACCTACCACGTCAGGCGGTTCACCTGCGGTGCGGTGTAAGACGTCAGGGGACGCTACCGGCTGTGCTTCTAGTGGGTGGTACTCCTGTCGAGTACGAGTGTCAGACTGTCAGTCGTGTGTTTCCGACCTTCGGGTTTTGGCGGTTCGACCGTTGAGTTTCGGTCTTCTCGTATCATGGCACGTGTGTCGGTTTGCGTGCCGTAGGGTCTAGTTCTGTAGAGTACAGGGCTTTCCTTTCCGAGGTACTTTCCTACCGCTAGAGTAGTGGTTTCTCGTTTTTCGAGGTAGGGTTCGAGTGATCCCTACTGAGTCTTGTTCCGAGACTCATTCCCTGCGTGTTTTCACCGTGTTTCAGGTGAGGCGCCACCTTCGGGGAGCGCGTCAGGAGCGCAGCGTGGTGCGGGTGCCCAGAGGTAGTGCCAGAGGTCAGAGCCGGGGGATGCCCCGTGTAGCTGTACTTTTCTTTCTTGTCACTGTACTAGTCGTGGACTGCTGTTATTATTGTTCTTTATTGTGGACCATGTAAAATGTTAATTTATTTCCTGCTTAATATTATAACTGTTTAATTTCTGCAATTATTTGTGATACTTGTGTAGTTTCCACACCATCCTTTTAACCCTTCCGAGTCTTCGGACTCGTGGGTGACGGTACGAGTCTCGGGTTATCGGGCCTTCCCGGTAATCGGATTCTCGGGTCGTCACACATGGAGCGGTGGTGGATTGTGGAATGAAGAGGGTCTACTTCCAGCATCCGAGCAAGAGGACCTTCTATTTCCAAGGTATCCGTTCCACCTCTTCTCGATTCCTTATCTCTGCTATTCGAGCCCGTCGATTGCTTGATTCAGGTTGTCAGGGTTTTCTCGCGTCTGTGGTGGTGTCTGACCGGATGGAGCCGGATGTCGAGGACATTGCGGTGGTGTGCGAGTTTCCCGATGTTTTTCCTGAGGAGTTGCCTGGATTACCTCCCCAGCGGGAGATCGATTTCGTGATCGAGGTTGTACCTGGTACGGGACCTTTGGCGAAGGCTCCCTACCGTATGGCCCCCGCTGAGCTGAGGGAGTTGAGGGCGCAGTTGCAGGAACTGTTGGCCAATGGGTACATTCGTCCGAGCTTTTCCCCTTGGGGTGCGCCCGTGTTGTTCGTGAAGAAGAAGGACGGTAGTCTGCGGCTATGCATTGACTATCGGCAGCTGAATGAAGTGACCATTAAGAACAAGTATCCGTTGCCGCGGATTGATGATTTGTTCGACCAGCTTCAGTCTGCGCGAGTGTTCTCGCGGATTGATTTGCGGTCCGGTTACTATCAGCTGAGAATTCGCGAGTCCGATGTGGAGAAGACTGCATTCAGTACGAGGTACGGGCATTATGAGTTTCTGGTGATGCCGTTTGGGCTCACCAATGCCCCAGCAGCCTTCATGGACTTGATGCAGAGGGTGTTCCATCCGTATTTGGATCAGTTCGTGGTCATCTTTGTGGATGACATCCTTGTTTATTCACGGTCTGCTGAGGAGCATGCGTACCATTTGAGTGTGGTGCTGCAGACGTTGCGAGATCACCAGTTGTATGCGAAGCTCAGCAAGTGCGAGTTTTGGCTCAGCGAGGTGCACTTTCTGGGGCACGTGATTTCTGGTGATGGCATTTCTGTGGATCCCGCCAAGGTCGAGGCTGTGATGCAATGGCC
This sequence comes from Amorphophallus konjac, assembly GCA_022559845.1. Taxonomy (NCBI): domain Eukaryota; kingdom Viridiplantae; phylum Streptophyta; class Magnoliopsida; order Alismatales; family Araceae; genus Amorphophallus; species Amorphophallus konjac. The sequence continues at coordinate 196,899,103 of CM040129.1, forward strand.
GAGGCCGAGGTCGGTGACGGAGATCCGGAGTTTCTTGGGGCTTGCGGGTTATTATCGCCGGTTTATCCAGGATTTTTCCCGCATTGCGACCCCGATGACGAGGCTCACGCGGAAGGATGTGCCTTTCGTTTGGTCCGAGGAGTGTGAGCAGAGCTTCAGGGAACTGAAGAGATTGCTCACCTCGGCTCCGGTGTTAGTTTTACCTTCTGGATCGGGAGGTTTTGTGGTGTGTACAGATGCTTCCGGCGTCAGATTGGGTGCTGTTCTGATGCAGCATGGTAGAGTGGTGGCTTATGCATCTCGGCAGCTAAAGCCCCACGAGGAGAACTACCCCACCCATGACCTTGAGTTGGCGGCGGTGATCTTCGCGCTGAAGATCTGGAGGCATTATCTGTACGGCGAGAAGTTCGAGGTGTTCACTGACCATCAGAGTTTGAGGTATGTGTTCTCGCAGAGAGATCTGAACCTCAGACAAAGGCGTTGGATGGAGTTCATAAAGGACTATGACTTCACCCTGTCTTATCAGCCGGGCAGGATGAATGTCGTCGCCGATGCCTTGAGTCGAAAGGTGGCGGTCAGTATCTTGATGCTGAGGAAGTGGAGGCTCTGGGAACAGGTGCCCGAAGTATCCTTCAGGCTCAAGATTCCCCAGGAGCGAGGGTTGGCAGTGCTTGCGAGTCTGACTGTCACTCCTGCTATCCGTCGTCAGGTGATAGAGGCTCAGCATGCGGACCCTGAGTTGCCCCGGACTCTTGCGATGGCTGACGTAGAGCTCGGCGAGGACGGTGCTGCGAGGTTTCGTGGCAGGTTGTACGTCCCAGCGGAGGAGCAGGTTCGTCGTGCGGTGTTACGCGAGGCTCATGGGAGCAGGTACACTGTACACCCGGGTGCGACGAAGATGTATCGGAACTTGCGGAGGAAGTTCTGGTGGCCTGGCATGAAGAGAGATGTCGCGGAATTTGTGGCCAGGTGCCTGATCTGTCAGCAGGTGAAGGCGGAGCATCAGCGACCAGGAGGTACTCTCCAGCCCTTGGATGTTCCTGCTTGGAAGTGGGACCATGTGACCACAGATTTTGTGGTGGGGTTGCCAAGGACCCCGAGTGGGCATGACAGTATTTGGTTACTGGTGGATCGGCTGACGAAGGTGACGCGGTTGCTACCGGTCAAGGTCAGCTGGAGCGTGCCTAAGTTGGCTCGTCTTTATGTGGAGCGGATCGTGCCGTTGCATGGGGTTCCCATTTCGATCGTGTCGGATCGGGATCCGCGCTTCACTTCTGAGTTCTGGAGGAGTTTCCAGCGAGCTCTTGGCACGGAGTTGGCATTTAGCTCTGCGTATCATCCTCAGTCAGATGGTCAGTCTGAGAGGACCATTCAGACTTTGGAGGACATGCTGAGATCCTGCTGCCTGGAGTGGCAGGAGAGTTGGATTCATCACCTACCGTTGGTGGAGTTTGCCTATAACAACAGCTATCATTCGAGCATCGGCATGGCTCCTTATGAGGCACTGTATGGGCATCCTTGTCGAACTCCGCTTGATTGGTTTGAGGTGGGTGAGCGTGTTTTGACGGGAGCGGAGTTGGTGCAGCAATGTGTGGATGTTGTGCACCTGGTTCGTCAGAACATGTTGGCGGCCCAGAGTCGGCAGAAGAGCTATGCTGACCGTAGGAGGCAGCCCCTCGAGTTCGCCGTGGGTGATCATGTGTTCTTGAGAGTTTCTCTGATGAAGGGGGTGATGCGTTTTGGACGGCGTGGGAAGCTGAGTCCCCGCTATATTGGTCCTTTCGCGATTGTGGAACGCATCGGTGAGGTTGCTTACCGGTTGCAGTTACCTCCTGAGTTGGCGTCGGTGCATGATGTGTTCCACGTCTCGATGTTGCGGAAGTATATGCCCGATGACTCTCATGTGCTCGAGTTTTTTGTTTGGCCTGAGGTGACTCCAGATCTTTCTCTCCCAGAGTTTCCGATCCGCGTGGAGGATAGGCGAGAGCAGCGCCTGCGGAACAAGGTCATTCTCTTGGTAAAGGTCGTGTGGCAACGACACTCTGGTGGTGAGGCTTCGTGGGAACGTGAGGACGAGATGCGTCAGCTGTTCCCGTATCTGTTTGAGTGAGTCTTCCTCTTCTTTCCCCTTGGGTTGTTCTCAATTTCGAGGACGAAATTCCTTAAGGGGGGAGGGCTGTAATATCCCGGACCTTTCGGATCCTTCTTCGTGGGTCCCAGATCTGGTTTTCGGAGCGTCTGGCTCCGTTGTGTCCGAAATTTCGTTTCGGACATCTTTCGTGTTCGGATCGACGCGATCCGGAGTTGTTTCGGATGCCCGGAGGCGTTCCGCGGCTTTTCCGCGTGTGTTTTCCGATTCCCGGTGTGTGTTTCGGCTTTTCCTTCGGAAGCTCGCTGCGGGCGAACCGGGCGGTTCCCCCAGGCACGAGTGGTACCGTTGCGATCGGTGCGTTCCGAGGATTCCAGAAATATATTTTTCTATTTTTTGGTATTTTTCTGAAAATTCAGATTTTCTATATAACCCTAATTCTTTTCTTTTTCTTTTCTCCTTTCTCTTTCTTCTTCTTCCTCTTCCTCTTCCTCCGTTTCTTCCCACCGTGACACCCTCCTCTCTCCCTCTCTCCCATTCGGGCGCGGCGAACCCCTCTCCAGCTACGGACGGCGGCGGGGCGACGGCGCGGACGCGTGGGCGACGGTGAGGCGATCTCGTGGGCGTGCGGCGAGCGTTGGAAGCGTGGGGAGTTCGTGAAGCTTCGAGCATTCTTCGTGATTCGTGATCGATCCGGCGGAGCATTCGCTCCATTGAGGTAGGGTGACGTTCCTTGGCCTCATGCCGATCTTTTCCGCGATTTATAGGCCGCGGGGAGGCCGAGAGGGGATCGTTTGAGCGTTTTTGGGTTTTTCCATGATTTGGGGAGAGCTCGCCCGATCTATGGATTCCATGCATGATTTCATATTTTGATGGCTTAGAATCATGCTAGGGGTCCCCAGGGGTCTTCCCCTTTGTTTTCCCCCACTCCTATGGAGGCATGGGGGCGTGGTTAGAATTTTTGGGCGTTCTTACCATTTTCGGCCGCGGACTGAGAACGCGCTATACTCCAGTAGCGCGTTCTTGAGTGTCGCGCTGCCCCGACGGGGCGCGCTCATCGGGGAAGATGAACAGTAGGGCGGTTCGTGTCACGCTATGGGGTCCTAGCGCGATTAGCCTTGTCGCGCTAGGAGGACCTAGCGCGATGGTCCTTGTCGCGCTAGGGTTCCCTAGCGCGATGGTCCCTGTCGCGCTAGGGAGACCTAGCGCGATCTTCCCTGTTGCGCTAGGGTTCCCTAGCGCGTTCTTTCGTGTCGCGCTAGGTATCCCTAGCGCGATCTGGTTGTTATTGGGTGTTCCCCTTGGGCCGTGTGTGCGTCCCGGGCACCCCGTGGAGTTCCGTGACCGTGTCTTTGGTGTCCGGAGGTTCCGTTTGCCTTGGTCATGAGTTTGGCCGTGGGCGGTGCGTCCGTTTTTCTCCGACCGTGGCCCCGTTTGACAGAGCTAGTGCGTGGGGTGATTCCCACACGTTGTCGGACTCGGACGTCGTTTTCCGTTGACTTGAGAGTCTATTCCTTCAGTGACCCTCCACTAGTCGTAGCCCACCAGTACGAGGTGCTGGTCTCACCTGGGAGTGGTGTACGGGCACCCACCTTTCGAGATGATTTGTGGACCGGTTCCCGTAGGCCCCTCGTCTTAGCCAGAGTCCGGTTGCGGGGGAAAACCGGTCAGAGGGCCAGACCTAGGACGCGTGGTCTGTGTGTGCACACGTGGTTGGGGCCGGTTGGACCCACGTCGACGGGCGTGACCCCAGCTAGTCACTTGTTGTGTTTACTTGTTCGGTGTCTGCGCCTCGGGTAGGACCTACCACGTCAGGCGGTTCGCCTGCGGTGCGGTGTAAGACGTCAGGGGACGCTACCGGCTGTGCTTCTAGTGGGTGGTACTCCTGTCGAGTACGGAGTGTCAGACTGTCAGTCGTGTGTTTCTGACCTTCGGGTTTTGGCGGTTCGACCGTTGAGTTTCGGTCTTCTCGTACCGAGACACGTGTGTCGATTTACGTGCCGTAGGGTCTAGTTCTGTAGAGTACAGGGCTTTCCTTTCCAAGGTACTTTCCTACCGCTAGAGTAGTGGTTTCTCATTTTACGAGGTAGGGTTCGAGTGATCCCTACTGAGTCTTGTTCCGAGACTCATTCCCTGCGTGTTTTCACCGTGTTTCAAGTGAGGCGCCACCTTCGGGGAGCGCGTCAGGAGTGCAGCGTGGTGCGGGTGCCCAGAGGTAGTGCCAGAGGTCAGAGCCGGGGTATTCCCTGTGTAGCTGTACTTTCCTTTCTTGTCACTGTACTAGTCGTGGACTACTGTTGCTGCTGTTGTTATTTCTATTGTGGACCATGTAAAATGTTAATTTATTTCCTGCTTAATATTATAACTGTTTAATTTCTGCAATTATTCGTGATACTTGTGTAGTCTCCACACCATCTTTTTAACCCTTCCGAGTCTTCAGACTCGTGGGTGGCGGTACGAGTCTCGGGTTATCGGGCCTTCCCGGTAATCGGATTCTCGGGTCGTTACAACGCCCGTCGACGTGCGTCCACAGTCCCCAACCACGTGTGCACACACAGACCACGCGTCCTAGGTCTGGCCCTCTGACTGATTTTCCCCCGCGGCCGGACTCTGGCTAAGACGAGGGGCCCGACGGAAACCAGTCTAACCGTCCTCAGGGTAAGCCCGTACACCACTCCCTGGTGCGACCAGCGCACGCGTACTGGTAGGCTACGACTAGTGGAGGGTCACTGAAGGAGTAGACTCTCAACGGAAAATAACGTCTGCGTCCGACGACGTACGGGGGACACCCCACGTACCGGCCCCGTCACACGGTGACCACAGTCGGAGAAGACACAGGACTCGCAGTCCCCAGTCACGCACGCACCGTGCACGAGAGTCGAGAAAACTCAAGTGGCGCTAAGCCACTGGACTCTGGATAGTCCACCAGACGCACTACACCCAACGGTCCTTGAGTCACAAGACTCGGGGTCAAGACCGTTGCACGCAACAGCACAAAGCCGTCAATCTAGTCTAATTTCTAGGGCTAAAACCGCGGTAGCACGAATACCGAGACCATTCCCTGGGAGGGGAACGCAAAGGACTAAGGCCAGCCACACGGGCCACACAGAAAACATAGAAGCACGATTCCCAAGGTAGCACACAAGCCGCCACGACGATTTCCCATCTTGAAACAAGCGGGGAACCTCCAGTCCCAGGCCGGACAACTGGACTCGCAGTCCAAGGCCAAACACATGGCCCACACGGGAATCGCCTTCCAAAGGAACCCACGATATACGGGGGAGACCCCACCGCACACACACCGACACACGGTGACTCGATCAAGCGTAACACGAAAGCCCGGAATACATGGGGTCACCCGGACCCACCACACCGATGGGCACGCGAATCGAGGTAACACGGTCCCTCCCGACACCCCAAAAACACAGACACAGAACCCATGGGGTGTCCGGGATACTCACTAGGCCGGAGGTCGACCACTGGGTCCCAACCGGGTCGACCGGAGACCAACACAATGCGAACAGAACGCTAGAGGTCACCCGGACCCTTAAGCGCACGGGCACGCAAAATGAGGTAAACGGAACCTCCAGACACCCCAAAACAGGGTCACGGAACTCCACTGGGTGTCCAAGGCACACACGGCCCAAGGGGAGCACGATCAGCCGCAGACCGCCCGCCCCGGGCAGCCCGGCTGGTCCCTCCAAGAACGCGCTACACGTGCATAGCGCGTTCAGCCAGAACGCGCTATACGTGCCTAGCGCGTTCAACACGATCGCGCTACATGACCATAGCGCGACCAGGCCAGGTCGCGCTATGATCCTATAGCGCGACAACCAGAACGCGCTGGGGCCGTAAGGCGCGACCCAAACCGCCTTACTGTTCATCTTCTCCGATGAACGCGACCTATCGGGGCAGCGCGACCTTCAAGAACGCGCTACCCAAGGCTAGCGCGTTCTCAGTCCGTGCCCGAAAACGGTGGAAACCGCGGGAAAAGCCATGCCACGCCCCGTTCACCCCCAGGTGAAGGGGAAACAAAAGGGGAAACCTTCCCCAAGCCCCTAGGCATGCATCTAAACCCCTGGATCGCCCAAAAATACCATAAAACGGGAGATCCGGCTCACACCCCAAAAACACACATTTTGCCCAAAACGCCCCGTTTAGCCCGCTCGGCTCACCACGGCCTACAAAACTCGCGGGAAAGGAAGTACACGGGCTGAGGGTCCATCACCCTACCTCCACCGAAGATTACGCGCACCGTGGACGCCGATCCACGAAGAAAATGCCGTTGAAGCCTCGCCGTTCCACGAACTCACGGCCGAGCTTCCACGCGCCTCCACCGCCTCGATCCTCATCCATCCTCGCCCGTGCCTCGCCCGCGCCGTCCCCGCCTCGCCCGTACTCCGCCCCGTCGGCCGCCGGAGAGAGAGGGAGAGAGGAGAGAGCGTGAGAAGAGAGAGGGAGAGAAATGAGAAATGAGAGGGGGAGAGAGAAAAGGCTTATATATAGGAAAATCCGGAAATTTGGAAAAATCTAGAAAAATAGAAAATTACACCCTCGCGATCCTCGGAGCGCACCGATCGCAACGGTACCCCTCGCGCCCAGGTGAACGGCCCGGTTCACCCGCAACGAGGTTCCGAAGGGAAAGCCGAAACCCACGCCGGGAATCGGAAAACACACGAGGAAAAAGCTGCGGAACGCCTACGGGCCTCCGAAACGACTCCGGATCGCGCCGATCCGAATCACGAAAGATGTCAGAAACGAAATTTCGGATACAACGGAGTCGGACACTCCGAGAAACCAGATCCGGAACCCACGAAAAAGGATCCGAAAAAACCGGGGCATTACAGCCCTCCCCCCTTAAAGGAATTTCATCCTCGAAATTCAGGACCAAGCACGAAGCCACAGGGGAAGAACACTGAACCAACTGACACACTGTCAGAGCCCCAGCACAGAAAACCTCGATTCTCACGAAAGCACGGATCCTGAGGAACACAGCCAGACTCACAATCACACACAACACCTCGCTCCTCGCGCCGAGCACACTGGCCAACAGAGCAGGCATATACCGCAGGACACAGTCCGGCATCACCTCAGACAACGTGAGAATCCACCATGGCGCCGTAGCCACGATCTCGCTCACCGAGGAAACACAACCCTCGTCACGAGAAACAGCTACCAATCCAACCTATGGTCGGCAGACAAATTGCACAACAGCTTCGCAGCCAGCTGACAGGCCGCACACCCTCCTCAAGGGAGCAACCAAAATAGAGCCTCCACCAGCTCAAGCAGCCCTCTCCGCAGACCGCAACCAGAACATCGGCTCAGCACCAAGAAACACCTCACACATGGCAAGCCGAAAGCCGGACATAACACTGTGCCAACTCTTGTCAGAAGCCAACCTTCGACAAAGCCCAGATCCCATCCGGAAAGGCACATCACAGAAACGACCACCAAAGGTCTCGCTGGCACACGGCTCTCGCCACGCTCGAGCCCCAACAACCAGCATCTTCTGTCTCTGAAAAGACCATCCACTGGTCACCAACTGCTCGCCAACTCGACCCTCTCGGGGAGCACGACGAAACCAAATGATGGATCCTGGTGTCTTCAGTCATCACCTCACGGGACTCAGACTTATAGGGAACCACCCCATGCTAGTCACCAAACCAGGGATAACCTTGCGACACCAACGTCCTATCAAGGACCACCAACCGACGCCAATCTCACAAAAGGCCTCCGCCCTAAGGCGTCATTCCTCCATCTGGTCTCATCAAATCCTTCGATCAATCCAAGTGGACACCTGCCAATCCCGATTCCGCCCTTACCACAGAGCCACGGGACACCACCTGAACAGAGCTCACGGGTCCCTACGCAATAAACATCTCACCGTCACAAACCGACAAGACCGTAGAACCAACAGACACTGCTGTGGCCGGTCACACGGTTAGGCTCACCAGCCACTCATAGCCGCCAACCAGGACCCATAGTCTGCCAGAGACCACTTCCCCAAAAACGATCTCATCTGAGGACACGACTGGGAACACAAGTCGGACACCAAGCCACCGACTCTGACCAACACGTCCTCAACCTCCGTCAGGCGACATCCTCAACAACCTCATCCAGGTCCAATACCGACGCCTGACACGGCTTCCAACACAGGAACATGGTACTCATGTGGCACACTAGCCAGCACATTCCCCAACACTCCACCTGCCAGTGCCAAGAACCACGACTTCTCGGCAACGGCATGGCAACAACACGTTTCACACCGAGGAACCAATCCATCGATGCTCAACGCAAACTCAGGAATCCGCCCGTAGCAACCAACGCTACGATCCTGAACTAGTGGGTTATGGGCCCACCACGCTTCCGCTGCGCACTCAAATCCGCGCGCACAACCGAGAAAGCAAACACCGCCCAACCAGCACTCGTCCTTCCGGAAAAGTGCCGACACACCCTTACACAACAAGGGAATGGGCACGGCTCCTCACAGGCAACCGCCTTGCCAAGACAAGGAGCACGTCTCGCACAGACTTCATGGCACACAAGGCCAACCAATCCGAACACGCAATGCAAGACGACGATCCTTAGCCGAACGCAATCTCTCCAACCAAAGGAGAAACCAGCGCACTTCGACCAACGGAAGAACTCCACGCTCGACCTGACCTCGAACCTTACGCATGCTGGAAACAACACCATCCAACACCAAGGAAAACCATCGCTTCCATCAGGTCAGCGCCTCCGACACACTCGGCGAGTGTCACGTCGGACCACAATCACAGCATCTCTCGATGCACCACCGCTGCAATTCCTCGAACTGCAACATGGCATGCCAAGAGCTGCAACACGAGCCACAACGACAACTGCCGACGCTCATCCTCTAGTCCCGAACTCGCCGCGGAGCCTTCACATCTCAAGCCAACTCCAGAGCGAACACAACCCATCTACTGACATAAGCGCAGGAGCAAAGACTTAACGGGACATCTCTGCCTAATCCTGCCTCGAAATCAGCAGAACAATCAGGACCGACACGTCATTTCTGACGCCACAGAACGCGACAAGAACATCAGGCTCGACGAAACAGCAGCTCACCGAGAAGACATTCCGCTCACCCGAGCACACCTCTCGATCAGAACGCCTCAGGAGCTAGACAAACCTCAAGCTGGAGTGGCCAAAACCAACAGCAGCTCCCTCGAAGCACGCTCACGGCCACTTAACCACGAACAGTCCGCACCAGCCACCTGACCACGCTGCAGGTTCCTCGAACGCAGCACCGCGAGCTTACGCCTGCCAGCAACCTCTGCCCAACGTAGCACAACCAGGGCCACCACCGATGAGGGAGAAGGCTCTCAACCTCGATCCTTAGGCCCCATGCTGGCACGAAAGTCGCGGACAGCAACCACCTTCACAGCGCCGCACAGCGCACTCAAGCTCTCAAGCGAGAAGCAAGGCGGAAAAATAAGCACAAAACCCTAAGCCAGCTGCCGACTGTACTGGACCTTACGGACTCTGATCACTGCAACATTTCAAATTCCTATGTACGTCCACAACCACCGCTCTGATACCAGCTGTAGCGACCCGAGAATCCGATTACCGGGAAGGCCCGATAACCCGAAACTCGCACCGCCGCCCACGAGCCGGGAGGGCTCGGAAGGGCTAAAAGGAGTATGGAGGCACAAAGAAATAGGAAATAAAGCAGGACAATTCAACAATTAACAGAAATAAATAAACAACTACAACAGAGTCCAGTCCAATAGAAAGTACAGTCTAAAGCAGTAAAACGTACCACATGCCAAGTGAACACTCGGCCCGGCAAGCTGGCAACTGAGAACCTCCGCTCCGCACCCTCGAACCTCGAGGAAGAACCGCCACACCTGAAAAGCAGGGAATGAGTCTCCAAAACAGAGACTCAGCAGGGATCCCGCGGAACCCCAACCGGAAACAACGGCTGTGACGACCCGAGAATCCGATTACCGGGAAGGCCCGATAACCCGAGACTCGCACCGCCACCCACGAGCCCGAAGACTCGGAAGGGTTAAAAGGATGGTGTGGAAACTACACAAGCATCACAAATAATTGCAGAAATTAAACAGTTATGATATTAAGCAGGAAATGAATTAACATTTTACATGGTCCTTAATAAAATAACAACAACAGCAACAGTAGTCCACGACTAGTACAGTGACAAGAAAGAAAAGTACAGCTACACGGGGCATCCCCCGGCTCTGACCTCTGGCACTACCTCTGGACACCCGCACCACGCTTCCGCTGCGCTCCTGACGCGCTCCCCGAAGGTGGCGCCTCACCTGAAACACGGTGAAAACACGCAGGGAATGAGTCTCGGAACAAGACTCAGTAGGGATCACTCGAACCCTACCTCGTAAAACGAGAAACCACTACCCTAGCGGTAGGAAGGTACCTCGGAAAGGAAAGCCCTGTACTCTACAGAACTAGACCCTAACGGCACGCAAACCGACACACGTGCCACGGTACGAGAAGACCGAAACTCAACGGTCGAACCGTCAAAACCCGAAGGTCGGAAACACACGACTGACAGTCTGACACTCCGTACTCAACAGGAGTACCACCCACTAGAAGCACAGCCGGTAGCGTCCCCTGACGTCTTACACCGCACCGCAGGTGAACCGCCTGACATGGTAGGTCCTACCCGAGGCGCAAACACCGTACAAGTAACTACAACAAGTGACTAGCTGGGGTCACGCCCGTCGACGTGGGTCCAACCGCCCCCAACCACGTGTGCACACACAGACCGCGCGTCCCTGGTCTGGCCCTCTGACCGGTTTTCCCCTCAGCCGGACTCTGGCTGCAAGACGTGGGGCCCAACGGTAACCGGTCCACAAACCGTCTCTAAAGGTCAGCCCGTACACCACTCCCTGGTGCGACTAGCACACGCGTACTAGTAGGCTACGACTAGTGGAGGGTCACAGAAGGAGTAGACTCTCAAGTCTCGGAAAACAACGGTGCAACTGCAGGTACGAGGAACGCTCCTTGTACCAACACCGACGCACGGTGACCAGCTGACAACAACATCTCCCGGTACACTCTGTACGACGAGAGACACACCGACGCAACCCGTACCCTTGAACGGTCCACACTGGGCCGCTCAGGGATGTACGGTCACACAGGGACCGCACAAGGATTAGAACGGTCATATCAGGACCGTTCCACCCAGGGTCCAAACGACGGATAAACGGCCAACACAGGACCGTTCAAACAGATGTGCGGCCAACTCTTGACCGCACGTGGGTGAAGAACGGTCACCTCCTGGCCGCTCGTCTCCCAACGGTAAAAAGCCTGGACGGTTAGTCCTTAGCCGCACTTGGGGAAGGGCGGCTACGGCTTAGCCGTTCAGGTGTTGTGCGGTCAGGGCCAGACCGCACATCCAACCATAGCGCTAGGGGATGTACGGCCAGCACCTGGCCGTGCAAGGGGTTATGCGGTCAGCTCCTGGCCGCACATCCCAGAGCACTGCACAACGGTCACAACCAACGGTCAAAACCCTTGGGGTTGGGCGGTAGCTGTGGGGCCGCACATTAGGATATGCGGTCCCACGATGGACCGCCCAAGCCCACTGCGCGCCAAGCCTCACCCAAAGCGCGCCGAGCCGATGAACGGTCCGAACGGAACCGCATAGGGGTTGTGCGGCCACTGGTTCGACCGCACATCGCTCACCGGCGAGAAAATGGCGAACCTCACCGGAATCGCCCAATCGGCCTCAAAACAAACCCCACGGAGGGGGAAATGGCGAGAGAAGAACCCCCAAGCCCCCTAGCATGCTCCTACGCCCTTAAACCGTGAAATCGGGGCTCAAAACGATGGATCGGACGAACTCACCCCGCGGCATGATCGACCCTTCCCGGCTCAAAATAAACCCCTCTCGACCTCGTCTCGAGCTGAAACTCACGGGGAAGGAAGACATGAGGCTAAGGAACGTCACCCTACCTCCGGTCCGCGACGAAACGCTCCGATCCGAGCTCGAAGTCGCGAAGAACGCCGCTAGAATCTCGCCTCTCCACGCCTCCCACGCTCGCCGTATGCCCGCACGATCGCCACCACGTCACCCACGTCCTCGCGCCGTCGCACCGCCGCCGTCTGCAGCCGGAACGGGGGTCGGCACGGTCGAACGGGAGAGAAGGAAGGAGAGAGCCGGCCACGGTCGCGTGAGGGAGAGAGAGGAAGGAAGAAGAAGAAAAGAGAAAAGAAGAAAAAGAAAAGAAAAGAAAATGGGAATATATAGAAAATCCGATTTTTCGGAAAAATACCGAAAATTAGAAAAATACATTTCCGGAATCCTCGGAACGCACCGATCGCAACGGTACCACTCGTGCCTCGGGGAACTGCCCGGTTCGCCCGCAGCGAGCGTCCGAAGAAAAAGCCGAAACACACACCGGAAATCGGAAAACACGCGCGGAAAAAGCCGCGGAACGCCTCCGGGCCTCCGAAACGACTCCGGATCGCGCCGATCCGAACACGAAAGATGTCCGAAACGAAATTTCGGACACAACGGAGCCGGACGCTCCGAAAACTAGATCCGGGACCCATGAAGAAGGATCCGAAAGGTCCGGGATATTACAGCCCTCCCCCCTTAAGGAATTTCGTCCTCGAAATTGAGAACAACCCAAGGGGAAAGAAGAGGAAGACTCACTCAAACAGATACGGGAACTGCTGACGCATCTCGTCCTCACGTTCCCACGAAGCCTCACCACCAGAGTGTCGTTGCCACACGACTTTCACCAAGGGAATGACCTTGTTCCGCAGGCGCTGCTCTCGCCTATCCTCCACGCGGATCGGAAACTCTGGGAGAGAAAGATCTGGAGTCACCTCAGGCCAAACGGAAAACTCGAGCACATGAGAGTCATCGGGCATATACTTCCGCAACATAGAGACGTGGAACACGTCATGCACCGACGCCAACTCAGAGGGTAACTGCAACCGGTAAGCAACCTCACCGATGCGCTCCACAATCGCGAAAGGACCAATATAGCGGGGACTCAGCTTCCCACGCCGTCCAAACCGCATCACCCCCTTCATCGGAGAAACTCTCAAGAACACATGATCGCCCACGGCGAACTCGAGGGGCTGCCGCCTACGGTCAGCATAGCTCTTCTGCCGACTCTGGGCCGCCAACATGTTCTGACGAATCAGGTGCACAACATCCACACATTGCTGCACCAATTCCGGTCCCGTCAAAACACGCTCACCCACCTCAAACCAATCAAGTGGAGTCCGACAAGGACGCCCATACAATGCCTCATAGGGAGCCATGCCGATGCTCGAATGAAAGCTGTTGTTATAGGCAAACTCCACCAACGGTAGGTGATGAATCCAACTCCCCTGCCACTCCAGGCAGCAGGATCTCAGCATGTCCTCCAAAGTCTGAATGGTCCTCTCAGACTGACCATCTGACTGTGGATGATACGCCGAGCTAAATGCCAACTCCGTGCCAAGAGCTCGCTGGAAACTCCTCCAGAATCCAGAAGTGAAGCGCGGATCCCGATCCGACACGATCGAAATGGGAACCCCATGCAACGGAACGATCCGCTCCACATAAAGACGAGCCAACTTAGGCACGCTCCAGCTGACTTTGACCGGTAGCAACCGCGTCACCTTCGTCAGCCGATCCACCAGCAACCAAATACTGTCCTGCCCAGTCGGGGTTCTGGGCAACCCCACCACAAAATCCGTGGTCACATGGTCCCACTTCCAAGCAGGAACATCCAAGGGCTGGAGAGTACCGCCTGGTCGCTGATGCTCCGCCTTCACCTGCTGACAGATCAGGCACCTGGCCACAATTTCGGCAACATCTCTCTTCATGCCAGGCCACCAGAACTGCCTCCGCAAGTTCCGATACATCTTCGTCGCACCCGGGTGCACAGTGTACCTGCTCCCATGAGCCTCGCGTAACACCGCACGACGAACCTGCTCCTCCGCTGGGACGTACAGCCTGCCACGAAACCTCGCAGCACCGTCCTCGCCGAGCTCCACATCAGCCATCGCAAGAATCCGGGGCAACTCAGGGTCCGCATGCTGAGCCTCTGTCACCTGACGACGAATAGCAGGAGTGACAGTCAGACTCGCAAGCACTGCCAACCCTGGCTCCTGGGGAATCTTGAGCCTGAAAGATACTTCGGGCACCTGTTCCCAGAGCCTCCACTTCCTCAGCATCAAGGTACTGATCACGACCTTCCTACTCAAGGCATCGGCGACGACATTCATCCTGCCCGGCTGATAAGACAGGGTGAAGTCATAGTCCTTCATGAACTCCATCCAACGCCTTTGTCTGAGGTTCAGATCTCTCTGCGAGAACACATACCTCAAACTCTGATGGTCAGTGAACACCTCGAACTTCTCACCGTACAGATAATGCCTCCAGATCTTCAGCGCGAAGATCACTGCCGCCAACTCAAGGTCATGGGTAGGGTAGTTCTCCTCATGGGGCTTTAGCTGCCGAGATGCATAAGCCACCACTCTACCATGCTGCATCAGAACAGCGCCCAATCCGACGCCGGAAGCATCTGTACACACCACAAAACCTCCCGATCCAGAAGGCAAAACCAACACCGGAGCCGAGGTGAGCAATCTCTTCAGTTCCCTAAAGCTCTGCTCACACTCCTCGGACCAGACGAAAGGCACATCCTTCCGCGTGAGCCTCGTCATCGGGGTCGCAATGCGGGAAAAATCCTGGATAAACCGGCGATAATAACCCGCAAGCCCCAAGAAACTCCGGATCTCCGTCACCGACCTCGGCCTCGGCCATTGCATCACAGCCTCGACCTTGGCGGGATCCACGGAAATACCATCACCAGAAATCACGTGCCCCAGAAAGTGCACCTCACTGAGCCAAAACTCGCACTTGCTGAGCTTCGCAAACAACTGGTGATCTCGCAACGTCTGCAGCACCACACCCAAATGGTACGCATGCTCCTCAGCAGACCGCGAATAAACAAGGATGTCATCCACGAAAATGACCACGAACTGGTCCAAATACGGATGAAACACCCTCTGCATCAAGTCCATGAAGGCTGCTGGGGCATTGGTGAGCCCAAACGGCATCACCAGAAACTCATAATGCCCGTACCTCGTACTGAACGCAGTCTTTTCCACATCGGACTCGCGAATTCTCAGCTGATAGTAACCGGACCGCAAATCAATCCGCGAGAACACTCGCGCAGACTGCAGCTGGTCGAACAAATCATCAATCCGCGGCAACGGATACTTGTTCTTAATGGTCACGTCATTCAGCTGCCGATAGTCAATGCACAGCCGCAGACTACCGTCCTTCTTCTTCACGAACAACACGGGCGCACCCCAAGGGGAAAAGCTCGGACGAATGTACCCCTTGGCCAACAGTTCCTGCAACTGCGCCCTCAACTCCCTCAACTCCGCGGGGGCCATACGGTAGGGAGCCTTCGCCAAAGGTCCCGTACCAGGTACAACCTCGATCACGAAATCGATCTCCCGCTGGGGAGGTAATCCAGGCAACTCCTCAGGAAAAACATCGGGAAACTCGCACACCACCGCAATGTCCTCGACATTCGGCTCCATCCGGTCAGACACAACCACTGACGCGAGAAAACCCTGGCAACCTGAATCAAGCAATCGACGGGCTCGAATAGCAGAGATAAGAAATCGAGAAGAGGCGGAACGGATACCTTGGAAATAGAAGGTCCTCTTGCTCGGATGTTGGAAGTAGACCCTCTTCATCCCACAATCCACCACCGCTCCATGAGTCTCGAGCCAATCCATGCCTAGAATCACGTCGTAATCCCGAAGCTGCAACGCATACAACCTGCCTGGCATACTCCGCCCATCGATCCACACCGGAACCTGGTCGAAGCAATACGGAGTGACCATAAAGTCACCCGAAGGCAACTCCACAGCCAAATCACAGGACAACTGGGTCACCGGCTCCTCGACGCTCGACGCGAAATCCTCCGAAATAAACGAATGAGACGCGCCAGAATCAAATAAAACCCGAGCCGCACAACCCAAAATCTGAACGGTACCTTCCACGAGCTGCGACGCTACTGCCTCTGCCCTGGTCAAGTGCGTGATCTGGCCACGAGCTCTCTGCCTGCCTCCCACACTAGCTGACCTGGGTAGCGGCGGATACTGTCCCTGCTGCTGCTGCTGCTGGGAAACCTGCTGCTGCGGCGGCCTCTGAGGACAGTCACGCGCCATGTGCCCTGGCTGGTCACACCGAAAACAGATGATCGGCGCCGTGCACTGCCTGCCTGGGTGGGTCTCACTACACCGTGGACAAGGTCCTCGCGATCCACCCACCGATCCCTGTCGCTGCAAAGGAAACGGCTGCTGCACACTGCCCGATGAAGCCTGCCCCTGATCCTTGGACTTCTTCTTGCCGAACCCCTTCTTGAAGAACTTTTTGACCTTCGTGCCAAAGGACGCAGATCCTGTCACCGAAGCTGCATGTGCCGGCACTCCTGAACCACCCGACGCAGACTGAAAGAAACCCTGCTGCTGAGTAGCCGACTGCTGGCTGCGACCTGACACAGACTGCCCCTGGCTGATCGGTCCTCGAGTCCTCTGCATATCCATCTCCAAGGAAATCGCAACACGAGACGCCGTCTCGAGATCAGTGGCCCCATTCGCGATCAGATGGTGCCTCAGCTCCAACCTCAAGCCCTGCACAAACTGCGTCGTCCTCACCCTCTCATGCTCCATGATATGAGGTGCGTACCGACCCAGCTCGACAAATCGGGCCCTGTACTGCAACACGGACATGTCACCCTGCACCAGCTCCAGAAACTCCCGCATCCGCTGCGTAGCAACAATATCTGGACAGTACGTACGCTCGAAAGCACTGACAAAGTCATCCCACTCGATCTGCTCAAGCGGACGAAGCTGAAAGGACGTCTTCCACTCGGAAGACCACCACCTCCGAGCCGTACCCTGCAACTGGTTGTAGGCCAACACCACTCTGTCCTCGACAGCACTCTTCGCAGAACTGAACACCCGCTCCATCTCATCAAGCCAATCACGAGCCGCATCAGGGTCTGCCTGGCCGCTAAAGTAAGGTGGATGAAACTGCATGAAATCCCTCACTGCTCGGCCTGGCCCACCCCTGACTGACGAGCCCTCACCGGCCTCTCCGCCGAACTGCTGAGCCATGAGATGGTACATGCCACGGAGAAAACCCTCGGCCCCCGGAGCCCTCGCAGCATCCGCGGCCTCGGTAGCTCCCGGAACTCTGCTATGCTCCTCCTGGTCCCTCTGGACCCCCTGCTGGATCTCCTGGCCTCCAGCCGACTGCCCCTGCTGAGAGCGAGAACTCCTCCTCGGCGCCATCCTCGCTCCTTAAGCACAAGACAGAAAACACAGAAACGGAAGGTCAGAATAAAACACGCGGTGCCCAATGCCAGCGTCATCTGTACATCATCGTCATGGACTAGTGGACCACTACAATTACCTATGATTCTCATGTAATTCCACAACCGCGCTCTGATACCAGCTGTGACGACCCGAGAATCCGATTACCGGGAAGGCCCGATAACCCGAGACTCGCACCGCCACCCACGAGCCCGAAGACTCGGAAGGGTTAAAAGGATGGTGTGGAAACTACACAAGCATCACAAATAATTGCAGAAATTAAACAGTTATGATATTAAGCAGGAAATGAATTAACATTTTACATGGTCCTTAATAAAATAACAACAACAGCAACAGTAGTCCACGACTAGTACAGTGACAAGAAAGAAAAGTACAGCTACACGGGGCATCCCCCGGCTCTGACCTCTGGCACTACCTCTGGACACCCGCACCACGCTTCCGCTGCGCTCCTGACGCGCTCCCCGAAGGTGGCGCCTCACCTGAAACACGGTGAAAACACGCAGGGAATGAGTCTCGGAACAAGACTCAGTAGGGATCACTCGAACCCTACCTCGTAAAACGAGAAACCACTACCCTAGCGGTAGGAAGGTACCTCGGAAAGGAAAGCCCTGTACTCTACAGAACTAGACCCTAACGGCACGCAAACCGACACACGTGCCACGGTACGAGAAGACCGAAACTCAACGGTCGAACCGTCAAAACCCGAAGGTCGGAAACACACGACTGACAGTCTGACACTCCGTACTCAACAGGAGTACCACCCACTAGAAGCACAGCCGGTAGCGTCCCCTGACGTCTTACACCGCACCGCAGGTGAACCGCCTGACATGGTAGGTCCTACCCGAGGCGCAAACACCGTACAAGTAACTACAACAAGTGACTAGCTGGGGTCACGCCCGTCGACGTGGGTCCAACCGCCCCCAACCACGTGTGCACACACAGACCGCGCGTCAGGAGCGCAGCGGAAGCGTGGTGCGGGTGTCCAGAGGTAGTGCCAGAGGTCAGAGCCGGGGGATGCCCCGTGTAGCTGTACTTTTCTTTCTTGTCACTGTACTAGTCGTGGACTACTGTTGCTGTTGTTGTTATTTTATTAAGGACCATGTAAAATGTTAATTCATTTCCTGCTTAATATCATAACTGTTTAATTTCTGCAATTATTTGTGATGCTTGTGTAGTTTCCACACCATCCTTTTAACCCTTCCGAGTCTTCGGGCTCGTGGGTGGCGGTGCGAGTCTCGGGTTATCGGGCCTTCCCGGTAATCGGATTCTCGGGTCGTCACAACGGCGGTAGTGGAAAGGAGAGCTACAACTACAGCAGGAACAGCAAACCGGTGGCCGGTCAAAAACTCGGCACTACAGCTACTCCTACTGTACCGGAAGGTACACCTCGGTCACGCAGACGAAGCTACCAAACCACGCTAGTACCGCCTACCGAAGTAACAACACACGGCAACCATGCCGCAGAGGCCTGTCCCCCGGACACAGCCGACCTGGACACCCTATCCAAGGTGCAACCCCGACCATCCGATCGCGGGTACCGCACAACAAGACCCAACCTCGGTAAAGCCACTAGCGCTAGACTCACGACGCGAAGACCAACACACGCGCCACGGTAAAACAGCCGAAGGACTCAACGGTCGACACGACCGAAAACCCAAAGGTCAAAGCCACAAAAACTGGTAGTCTGTCACTCCCAACTCGACAGGAGTACCGCCCACTAGAAACACAGCCGGTAGCGTCCCCTGACGTCTTACACCGCACCGCAGGTGAACCGCCTGACGTGGTAGGTCCTACCCGAGGCGCAGACACCGTACAAGTAACCACAAACAAGTGACTAGCTGGGGTCACGCCCGTCGACGTGCGTCCACAGTCCCCAACCATGTGTGCACACACAGACCACGCGTCCTAGGTCTGGCCCTCTGACTGATTTTCCCCCGCAGCCGGACTCTGGCTAAGACGAGGGGCCCGACGGAAACCAGTCTAACCGTCCTCAGGGTAAGCCCGTACACCACTCCCTGGTGCGACCAGCACACGCGTACTGGTAGGCTACGACTAGTGGAGGGTCACTGAAGGAGTAGACTCTCAATGGAAAACAACGTCTGCGTCCGACGACGTACGGGGGACACCCCACGTACCGACCCCGTCACACGGTGACCACAGTCGGAGAAGACACAGGACTCGCAGTCCCCGGTCACGCACGCACCGTGCGCGAGAGTCGAGAAAACTCAAGTGGCGCTAAGCCACTGGACTCTGGACAGTCCACCAGACGCACTACACCCAACGGTCCTTGAGTCACAAGACTCGGGGTCAAGACCGTTGCACGCAACAGCACAAAGCCGTCAATCTAGTCCAATTTCTAGGTCTAAAACCGCGATAGCACGAATACCGAGACCATTCCCTGGGAGGGGAACACAAAGGACTAAGGCCAGCCACACGGGCCACACGGAAAACATAGAAGCACGATTCCCAAGGTAGCACACAAGCCGCCACGACGATTTCCCATCTTGAAACAAGCGGGGAACCTCCAGCCCCAGGCCGGACAACTGGACTCGCAGTCCAAGGCCAAACACATGGCCCACATGGGAATCGCCTTCCAAAGGAACCCACGATATACGGGGGAGACCCCACCGCACACACACCGACACACGGTGACTCGATCAAGCGTAACACGAAAGCCCGGAATACATGGGGTCACCCGGACCCACCACACCGATGGGCACATGAATCGAGGTAACACGGTCCCTCCCGACACCCCAAAAACACAGACACAGAACCCATGGGGTGTCCGGGATACTCACAAGGCCGGAGGTCGACCACTGGGTCCCAACCGGGTCGACCGGAGACCAACACAATGCGAACGGAACGCTAGAGGTCACCCGGACCCTTAAGCGCACGGGCACACAAAACGAGGTAAACGGAACCTCCAGACACCCCAAAACACGGTCACGGAACTCCACTGGGTGTCCAAGGCACACACGGCCCAAGGGGAGCACGATCAGCCGCAGACCGCCCGCCCCGGGCAGCCCGGCTGGTCCCTCCAAGAACGCGCTACACGTGCATAGCGCGTTCAGCCAGAACGCGCTATACGTGCCCAGCGCGTTCAACACGAACGCGCTACATGACCATAGCGCGACCAGACTAGGTCACGCTATGATCCTATAGCGCGACAACCAGAACGCGCTGGGGCCGTAAGGCGCGACCCAAACCGCCTTACTGTTCATCTTCTCTGATGAACGCGCCCTATCAGGGCAGCGCGACCTTCAAGAACGCGCTACCCAAGGCGAGCGCGTTCTCAGTCCGTGCCCGAAAACGGTGGAAACCGCGGGAAAAGTCATGCCACGCCCCGTTCACCCCCAGGTGAAGGGGAAACAAAAGGGGAAACCTTCCCCAAGCCCCTAGGCATGCATCTAAACCCCTGGATCGCCCAAAAACACCATAAAACGGGAGATCCGGCTCACACCCCAAAAACACACATTTTGCCCAAAACGCCCCGTTTAGCCCGCTCGGCTCACCACGGCCTACAAAACTCGCGGGAAAGGAAGTACACGGGCTGAGGGTCCATCACCCTACCTCCACCGAAGATTACGCGCACCGTGGACGCCGATCCACGAAGAAAATGCCGTTGAAGTCTCGCCGTTCCACGAACTCACGGCCGAGCTTCCACGCGCCTCCACCGCCTCGATCCTCATCCATCCTCGCCCGCGCCGTCCCCGCCTCGCCCGTACTCCGCCCCGTCGGCCGCCGGAGAGAGCGTGAGAAGAGAGAGGGAGAGAAATGAGAAATGAGAGGGGGAGAGAGAAAAGGCTTATATATAGGAAAATCCGAAAATTCAAAAAAATCCAGAAAAATAGAAAATTACACCCTCGCGATCCTCGGAGCGCACCGATCGCAACGGTACCACTTGCGCCCATGTGAACGGCCCGGTTTACCCGCAACGAGGTTCCGAAGGGAAAGCCGAAACCCACGCCGGGAATCGGAAAACACACGAGGAAAAAGCCGCGGAACGCCTCCGGGCCTCCGAAACGACTCCGGATCGCGCCGATCCGAATCACGAAAGATGTCCGAAATAAAATTTCGGACACAACGGAGTCGGACACTCCGAGAAACCAGATTCGGAACCCACGAAAAAGGATCCGAAAAAACCGGGGCATTACAGGCCTGGACGCCTCCATCACTTGGATCTTTTTTAAACGACAATCTGACATGCTGACGAGTAGTCAGTGGCCAGGGGCACCCGTGACCTGGATGATGGAGGCGTCCAGGGGCCTGGACGCCTCCATGACATTGGATTCCTTTCAAACTACAAGCCAGCCAACGGATAGTCGGGGATCAGGGGTGCCCGTGAGCTGAATGATGGAGGCGTCCAGGGGCCTGGACGCCTCCATAATTTGGATTCTTTTCAAATGACAGGCCGAGCAACTGTCAGGCAGTGGTCAGGGATGCCCGTGAGCTGATTGATGGAAGCGTCCAGGGGCCTGGACGCCTCCATAACTTGGATTTTCTTCAAACGACAGACTGAGCAACGGTCAGTCGATGGCCGGGGGTCGCCCGTGAGCTGGTTGATGGAGGCGTCCAGGGGCCTGGACGCTTCCATGAAATTATATATATTTTTTGTTCAATCTTATATATATATATATATATTGTCATTATTTTGTATTGATGGAGGCGTCCAGGACCCTGGACGCCTCCATGATAACCCCCGGATTCCCCCGAAAAGTGCGTCGGCAGTCGTCCGTTAGGCATTTTCCTGGTCCCGGCAACTTCTGATGCATGCGATTGATGTTGATGCCGTTCGAATGCCGCATGATTTCCGTAACGAGGCAGTTTCCGTTTGCCGAAGGAGCGTTACGCTACTCGCCCAGAAGACGAGAGAAGACTCAAAGATAGGAAACACTCAAGTGATTCAAAATGCGAAAGTCGCTGCGGGGCGTCGCGTGGTAATATGAGATTTTCTCAGGAGATGTCAGGAATAGCGTGTCTACAATAGTGTGCGCAGTAAATTGATGAACACTTATAGAATATCAAACCAAAGCGCCCCTAAGCATTCATCTAGCGCCAACCACACAAGAAATCAAACCACTACACAATGGGTTTTTAGGTGGTTCGGTCCAGCAGACCTACATCCACCCCACACTCAAACCAGAGTGTGGATTCTGCTGACTCGCAGCTTGAACAGCTGGGCATCACAGCTTGCCATACAACCGCTGGGCAACACAGCTTGCCGTCCGAGGAATCCTCCTCGCCCGCTGAGCAACACAGCTTGCTGTCCAGTGGAATCCACCACTGCAACCGCTGACTAACAGCTTGAAGAAAGGATAAAATGGAAAATGAAAACAAGAACCAAACAGCACCGGAAAGCTGTAAATAGTGAAGCACAAAATGTGGCTCTTAAAGAGCTGATTTGAGTGGATCTGATCCAACTTCCAGTGGGAACGATCTTCTCTGCTTTTCTCTTCTCTCTCTCTTTCTTCTTCTTCTCTTCACACTCTGCTCTCTCGATCTCTCACTCAATCTCTCTTTCTTTCTCTCTCTCTTCTTCTCTTTTTCTCTTCTTCTCCTTCTCTTCTCTTCTTTTTTCTTCTCTGGATCGAAGACCTCTCTGCACTCTACTTTTTCTTCACAGCTTCTGCTCTGTCAATTTCGATCAGTCTTCTTCTGTGGAAGAAGGCTCGTATATATAGCGGCAGCAGTAGCCAGGGTGCGTGTGGCTTCCATAGTTCCCGCCCTAAGAATTCGGACCACGTGGCAGCATCCAGCAAGCTTCAGCACACATGTCATCATCTGGGCACTCTCCTTATCCTCGGAACACGTGCTCTTCATTAGCCTCACGAGCAGAGCACCTGTCAGATAGAGTATCGGATTAAGTATATGCATTACAGTGTATAGACTTCGCTGTATAGACTTGTGAAGGCGAAGCAATGTATAGACTTAGTGAAGCTAAAGCAATGTATATACTTCGCATAAGCAGAGCTATGGCATTGTATAGACTTCATGTTGTGAAGCAATGTATATACTTCAGATTGTATAGACTTTAGATCCCAAAGGCAATGTATAGACATGGTCCCAAACGAATGTACAGGCTTCAGCTTAAGGCAATGTATAGACTTCAATGCCTTCGTCAAATGCGATGTATAGACTTGCATGAGATGCATGCTCCAGTGCAGTGTATAGGCTTGCGTTCAGCAGCAATGTATAGACTTTGCAAACTGAGATGCAAAATGAGACGATGCTTAACCTGCACTGACTGTACAGACTTATGCATGAGACGCTGAGGAAGACGGTGGATGTACAGACTTCTAAATGTACAGACTTTCCACCAACCAATGTATGGACTTGCTCAGCCTGAGGCACTGTATAGACTTTATGCGTCTCTGCCCAATGTATAGACATCATGTATGCAGTGCTGTGCAATGTACATAATTCATATATGAAGGCACTCGCTGTACATACTTGGGCAATATGAAGACTTGACAGACAACTGACGATGTATGGACTTCAACTCTAATATGCACAGTGTACAGACTTCACGAACGATGCATGCAATACATTGAAGGATGTACAGACTTCCTAAATGCTTCAAGACCATGCACATCGAATGTATAGACTTCAGGTGTGAAGACCAATGTATAGACTTCACCAGACTTCACTCGATGTACAGACTTTGATGAACATATGCAATGTATGGACTTTGCGAGACAATGCATGCACAACCCAACCGATGTATAGAATTTACATGAAAGTCCAATGTACAGACTTAAGGTTCCACTGTGGATGTATAGACTCTGAAGAAATGAGATGATGTGTGGACTTTGAGGTTCAACAGTGGATGTATAGACTTTGAGCTCCTGAAGCAATGTTCAGACTTCAATCCAAGGAATGCACTGGCGATGTATAGACTTTGGACCCTTGAATGATGTATAGACTTCAGTTGAACACATTCCAATGTATAGACTTGGAAGATTGAACCAATGTATGAACTTGGGGTTCTGAACGTAGGTAAAGGCTGGGAATGTATAGACTTGCCCAGTGCTGCCAATGTATAGACTTTGATGCTCAACGTAGGTAAAGACATCAGTGTATAGACTTTGGCAAAGTCATGAGACGTTCTCTAATACGATGAAGTCTGTATAGACTTTACAGTAAATATATGCTCAGTGAGACGCAAGTTGAGACGATGCAATGTACAGACTTGGAAGCATATGAACAGCGCTGTACAGACTTAACATAAGACGCTACATGAGACGGTAGGCTGTACAGACT
Source organism: Amorphophallus konjac (assembly GCA_022559845.1). NCBI lineage: Eukaryota > Viridiplantae > Streptophyta > Magnoliopsida > Alismatales > Araceae > Amorphophallus > Amorphophallus konjac. Next base: position 196,923,821 of record CM040129.1, read on the forward strand.
TAGCCTAAGACAATGCATGAGACGGACGATGTATAGACTTGCGTTACTGTTGCGATATATAGACTTACTATATGCATACGAGACGCTAAATGAGACGGTGACTCTGTGCATGAACAGTGATGTATAGACTTGCATGAGACGGTCAGTGAGATGCACTCTCAGGCTGTACAGACTTGAGGTTTCAACAGAAGGCTTTGAAGGCGATGTACATACTTTATCAATGTGCAGACTTGATGATCATGCAAGTAAGCGATGTATAGGCTTGGCGAATACAATGTATGGACTTGCAGACAGAACACATGCAATGAATAGACTTATGCAGACAGAACACATGCTGTGAACGTGTCACGTGGCGGACTGAGAGAGAGAGATGGGGTTTCTCCCTCTCTGAGTGATAAAGGGTGAAAGAAATGGGGACAAAACAATGGAAACGCGCGCTATGGGGATATGGAAAAACGGTGGACAAGTACGACCTACAGACAAGACAACAATGGAGACATGGAGAATTTGAACTAACCGAACTCCGGTACGTGGCGGAGATAGGGGTCCGAAGACCCTCTCACGCAAACTGAACCCCTTCCCGATAGGCGTGACCCACCGTTCCGAGAGCAGCTTTTCAGATACCGAATTGGGGTCCTGGGACTCTACGTAAGAGGAGTTGACAGACGGGAAGACACGTGGACTCGAAAATTGTAACGATATATCACTCCTCGAACAGTTACAATAACAATATGAATAAAGGCACACCACCGCAGGACATTGGTCTTTGCGGGGTTTTAACAATGATATTGTAATATGAGCAGCAGTTAATATATGTACATCTAGAAACCACCGCGAGACATTGGCCTTACGGGATTTTTAATGCAATATAAATAATAAATATAAGTATATATATAAACCACCACGAGACATTGGCCTCTGCGGGGTTTTTAATGCATTATAAATAATAAATATAAATATATATACACACCACCACGAGACATTGGCCTCTGCGGGGTTCTTACTATAACATAGATAATAAATATAAGTATATAAATATATAAACCACCACGAGACTGTGGCCTCTGCGGGGTCTTTAATACGACATAAACAATATAAATAATAAATAAATATATATATATATATATATATATATATATATATATATATATATATATAAACCACCACGAGACTGTGGCCTCTGAGGGGTCTTAATGTGATAAAAATAATATAAATAATATATATATATATATATATATATATATATATATATATATATATATATATATATATATATATATATATATATATATATATATATAAACCACCACGAGACTGTGGCCTCTGAGGGGTCTTTAATGCGATATAAATAATATAAATAATATATATATATATATATATATATATATATATGAATATATATAAACCACCACGAGACTGTGGCCTCTGAGGGGTCTTTACTATAAGATAAGTATATGTGACAGGAAAGGAAAAGGGATGAAATAAACTACCGCGAGATGTTGATCTCCACGGGGTTTTAAAGCGATGATGGGGGAATGCTGAAATTAAATAGTTAGGAGTTAGAAAGTAAAGTGCAAAAAATAAAATACTGAAATGGAAATGGTCGCGGGAGGTGACCCACCGCACCAGTTAGGAGTTAGATATACAGAAAGTAAATGACGGAAACCGTCGCGGGGAATAATCCTCCGCGCGGGTGAGGACAAGACACAAGAGTAACCGCTGCGGGAAGTAACTCTCCGCGGGTGTTATTAAAACAAAGATGATCAAAATGAAGCGCGCGTTAGGAGTGTTGTGATCGCCAGGGACCGAGAGTCCCGAGTGAATTGATCGCTTTCGCCTTTGACACGGGGTTATGCGGGCTCCAACTTCCTCTTCTTTCGACATGCCGAAGAAGAGGGCCTTTGACTGGTTACCCTTACACAAAGAACAAACAGAGAAAAATAACTAAATAAGAATAACGGCGGTATAGTACCAATCCTTAGATAATAAAACTATAAATAACATAAACGAACACGTACCTGGTTGGTGTGTTTAAAACCCCTTTGGAACTAAAAGGGTGGGAGAATGACATGATGAAATACACAAACACAAAGACACTCACAAGCTAGGCCCTCTCGGAGAGAAAGGCATGGTACATATGCTAAAGTGATGTATGCAATGTAATTAACTGACTAAATAAAAATAAGAGAGGGGAGAAAAGCTTATCGGTGGAGTGCCGATGACGGACTTTGGGGGAGCTTCAGTATCACGAGCACGGCACGACCGAAGGACTTCAAAACGGACTTCAGAAACTGATTAGGCCGAACATAATAACACACAGACAAGCGTATACATAGGAATAATAAATGTACTTATATAAACATATACTTAGACATATTAAAGATATTTAACATATATGTAAATACAAACATATATAAACATATATATAAACTAGTCAAAATAAAAGAACAAGAATTTGAGAGAAAGAAAAGGAGAGAGGAAAATTAATTTTTTTTATTTTTTTTAAATTTGTTTAGAAGAGAGAGGATGTAAACTTAAAAGAAAATAAAAACAAAAGAAAAAAATAAGAGATATGATAAAATATATCTATATATATAATATATACAATATATACAATATATATATATATATATATATATATGTGGGAGAGAGACGAAGGGAGAGAGAGAGAATAATAAAAAAAATTAAAAAGAGAGAGAGAGTGAGACGTAGAGAGGAGGAGAGATCGAGAGAGAGAGAGGGGGGCGCGGTGAGAAGAGAGAGAGGGCCGGAGAGAGAGACAGAGCGAGAGGAGAGAGGGGGAGAGAGACAGAGAGAGAACGGGAGGGAGAGAGAGGGAGAGAGAGAGGAAACGGGAGAGAGGGAGGGGGGCCTCGCAGCGGCGTGGGGGTGTCCGGTGGGGAGCTCGGACGGTGGCTGCGAGAGGTGGGGGCGGAGCGCGAAGGCGGCCGAGGGCGGTGGCCGTGGAGGGTGGAGCAGGCGGCAGCGGGGGTTGCGGAGGTGGTCACCGGCGACGGCGCAGGCGGGATCGGAGACGGGGCGGGAGGCAGCCGCGGCGGAGGCGGTGGCGTCGCGAGGAGCGCGGACGGCGTCGCGAGAGCCGGAGGGGAGCGGCGGGGGCGTGCGTGGCGTTGACGCAGGCGGGGAGGCGCGGCGGAGGCGACCGGGGTGCGGCCGGAGCAAAGGGCCGTTGCGGCCCTTGCCGTTCGAACGGGGGGCACGGGCGACGATGCCCCCCCCACCCCCGCGAACGTAAAAAAAAAAGGAAAAATGTAAAGAGAGAGAGAGAGAGAGAGAGAGAGAGAGAGAGAGAGAGAGAGAGAGAGAGGAAACCGAGAGAGAGACGGAGAGAGAAGCAGGGAGACGGGAGAGACCGCGGGGGAGGGGAGAAACGCGAGAGGGAGAAAGAGAGGGAAGAGAGAGGGGGGGCTCGGCTCACGGCGGAGGTGCAGTCGACGTGGGCGCGGTGCTGCAGGCGGTCGAACGGCGTGGAGATGCAGTGGGGAGGCTGGAGGTGGGCGGCTTCGACGGCGATCGGTGAGGTTGATGACGACGACGTGGGCGTGATGGTTGGCGGTGCGAGGAGGGGCTCGGCAGCGGGCCTTAGGCGGTCGTCGGGATGACGAGCGGTGGCGGTGAGGAGATGCAGGGGGAGGATGGTGCAGGTGGCAATCGGAGGGGCTCACGGAGGGAGTTTGGCTGTGGGGGAGAGGTGGCCGAAGTGGAGGTGGTAGGTGTGCAGCGGCAGAGAAGATGAGTGGTGGATGGGTGCTGGTGGCATCGTCACGGTGGAGAAGAGGAGGTTGGCGATGGTGCCGAGGAGGGTGGAAGTGTAGTGAGAAGGAGGGATGGGGGGAGCTGAGGGAGTTGAAAGAGGAGTGGGGGAGGTCTGCCGGGGGGTTCACAAAAGGGAGAGAGAATGGGATGGGTGCATGCGGTGAGAGTTGAATGGAATCTCCGAATGAGAGAGAGATGGGGAATGGCTAGCATTGGGATGAGAAGAGAGGTTACGTGGGAGTGAGGGTGAGAACAGTGAGGAGGGGGTTGCATGAGAAGGAGGGAAGAAAATAGGGGGAGAGAAAAGGATGGAAGGATAATAAATATATTATTATGTTTTATTTATTTTATTATTATTTATTTATTTATTTTTATAGTTATCATATCTTTTTACTTTTTAATTAATATATTTATTTTATACATATAGTAATATATTTACAAAAATAAATTTATTATCAAAGAAAATCAATTACACATTTTTTATGTAAACATAATTATACACACACATTTTTTTGGATTTTATTTTCTCTTTTGTTTATTTATATATATATATATATATTAATTTTCTCCCTTTCACAAAATAATGCAATTTAACCACAATTACAGAAATCACTCAAATAAAAGAAAATGTAAGCCACTTCAGGGCATTATGGTATAACATGGGATTTACTCATCGTAACGTCAGAAACGGCGTGTCTACAGCTGCCCCGCCTTGGCATCCACTTTGTAGGGGAAGGGCGTGTAATGGAATGAAATGAAGTGTATTGGAGTGAAATGGAATGGACTGAAAAGCGGATGCCAAGGTGTGATGAGACACGTTTCTAACGTCACAGGATGTGACTCTTTCTCGAGTTTCACGAAGCAACCTTGAGGAAGGTTCTCCGAAATCTATGATTGTTTGGATGGTAAACAAGGACATTGTGTGCACTGGGGCACAAACAAACTAAAAAGGACCAACTTCACGGCGTGGAAGTACCTGGGTCATAAACCTCAGGTTTCACCATTGGGGAGCGGTTACCAGCCATTGTGGACGTGCTACAACCAAGGTGGGTGCGAGGGGAATAAACAAATGATTGGAGACAGATCCAAACAATGGTTTCATCCAGAGAAACGTCCCAAGACAACCTCGGGGAAACTCAGTACTCGACTCGGAATGGAATATCCCATATTTAAGCAATTAAGCACAGTGGCTCACACAATCAAAGTAAGTGAATGATTTTCCACAATGAACTCAAAGTCCTACATGAATGCATGCTGGGTTTAAAAAGAAAAATAAAACAAACTAAAATAGAAACTAGCCGAGGATAATATTGCTAAGCTGTGGAGAGTGGGTCAGGATACCGATTCAATGGGCTGATACTGAGCCGGGGCCCATTTATCCACGTATCGACTCATCGAACGGAACCATCGTCCCCATTCTATCACAACTTAACGGCCTATCCGTACGTCCTGAACTCCTCCGGGATCATCACTGTTTTTGTTGAAGGGGAACTCAAATCCCGGATTCATCCAAGGCGTATGGTCCTTGGCATGCTCTAGTAGCGTAAATATCATATAATACGATGCATGATAAGGGGGACCACAATAATTGAATGATTAGGGGATAAGGCGGGACAAGGTGGGGCATCGGTGGGACAGTGGTACCCCACTCGATAATTAACATAACAAAACAAGATCACAACTATGCAAGCAAATTATCACACACAACAAAACGAAACTGCCAACACTGTTCCTAGATTCCTTTCCTCACTATAAGTATCACCCCTTTGGCCTTAAGAAAATGCATTCAAGGGCGAGCTAAGGAAGTTGAAGCTTAGGAGGAGATCAGAGTTCGAGATGGAAGGGGAGTCTTCCCGTCCCGTAAAGAAAAGCAAGCCCAGCAACGAGTGCAAGCGGCTTACTGACTTCGAGGAGCATCTTAGCGGGAGAATCCAATCTCGAATGGTGAGTTAATATTTCTCCTCTTGTGTTTCTGCAAGACCTTCTACGCTCATTTTCGTCTTCTCCACTTTTCTATTTCCAGCCATATCCACTCTTTCCTGGCCCAAGGAAGTTTTCAAGGTTACCATGGCTATCGAAGCTCACTTCGAACATCTCAATCAGTATGAGGGCAATCATCAGAAAGTGGCATCTCCAAAAGCTCGTAACTCATGCCAAACATTACAATAAGATTCACATGGATTGGGCGGCTATGGGTGCACTGGTAGAGCTTTGGCACCCTCAAACCCATACGTTCATTTTCCCCACTTTCGAGGCAACTATTCTTCTCGAAGAAGCAGAACTTCTACTTGGCGTGAAGAAATTCCAGAGAAATGGCAAGGTAAAGGTTATGCGCATGCTAAGAAGGGTGACTTCCGAGGAGGTGCTTAGAAGCTTCATGCCGTCCGAAGCCATCAAGGACATCCAGACTCAGAAGGGAATCCATCTGCAAAAACTTGCAGATTGGGTCATAAATGCTCTTGAAAGGTTGACAAGTGATGATGACCGCATTGAAGGGCTCATGAAGGGATTCACCATCTGCTTAGCGGGTGCTCTCCTATTCCCTTATACTGACAACATAGTGGAGGAAGATCAGCTAAGCGCCATCTGTGGAATTTGGGAAGGAAAGAGAGTGGGACCTGCTATCCTTGCTTATCTCTATAGTGGACTCACGGCTTCCAGTATGGGTAAGCCTCCTTTTGGTTGCGCACTCCTTTTGAATTGCTGGACTGACTTACATTTCAAATTTAACCATCGTGAGGGAATGTCATCTACTTCAAGACTCTTCCAACAAAGCCCACTTCACCATATGGCCAATGTGTTAGGCTCTAGTGATAGTATAGCAAATCGCGTTCCCTGGTTGAAGAAACGAGAAGACTAGCGGGCTCACTTCAGTACCATTGAAGAGTATATGTTCACTCGTGCACCGACATGCTTACTCCCATATGAGCTTCTCACGAGGTCTTCTCTTAACATGGAGCTCCAGCTTGTTGGCGCGTCTGAATTTACCCTTTACAACACGCACCGGTGTCATACTCAGATGGGCCTCCCTCGCCATTCATTCCCACTGCTATCCAACCTTCCTTTGATCAGGAAAAGGGAGCTGGGCACAGGGGGTGACACAAGAAATGTGAAGACAATCAAAGCGTCATGGAAGGCCAGCATTACACTGAGGGCAACAGAGTCTGTGAGTGAGGACGAAGAACTACTGAAAGCTTATGTAATCGAGTTGGGGAAATTGAGGCCTGAGATGCCCAAACCCTAATGTATCTTTTCTTGTAATAAATATGGAAGCTTTAATGTCATTGACATCCTTTGAGTCTGACTCTTTTCTTTTTTCTTCTCTTTTTTTTCTTCTTTTCTTCTTTTATTTTCTCTTTTTTTTTGTTTTTGGCACAAACATCTGCAATAGCCAGTGCTAGGTGGTAGCCAACCATTCCGGACAAGAGCCAAAAACTCAAGATAACTAGCATGAGGAGTTGCCCTGAGATGCCCGGGAGCTAAAGATTTCTCTCCGAATGGCTAAGAGAGAGATAAGGCAAGAGATAATAGAGAGAGAAAAGACAAAAATAGAGCAGCACAAGAGGCCCAGGAGATGGAGCTCTGAGAGAAAGAGCATCCAGACATGGCTCGCTCTGCAGATTAGAGGGGATTAGAGCTCGCAACAGAGGAGCTCCTGGAGTTGGTAGCATCTTCATCGGTAGAGCATAGGGCAGCTCAGCTAGCGGCTTCGACTTCAAGAGCTTCGCGGTCATCAGGGTCGCGAGAGAGACAAGAGGACGGCGAGGAGCACTGCCAAAGAGCAGGTGGGAACGCATGGCGTGACAAAGCGATTGCTGTGCTACGGAACTATAGAAGGCCTCCGAAGGACTTCTTGCCTTGAGAGAGAGAATAGAAGCGACCAGGAGGGTGGTGAGGGTTAGTGAGTGGCTTGTTCACTCACTCCCTTCTCATGATGGGCACAAAACCTTATATAGATGTATGAGTGAAATAGCTTTGTTTGAACACGACTGGTTCGCCCTGGATATGTTCCTTCTGCTCTACAGCTCTTCTCTGCCACATGGGTTCCCGCGAGACGTACTCGACGAGATGTCTCCTTAAAACACGGGGCGGTGACTCACCATAGCCATGATTTTCAAAGGGGATCAGCCACGGATTTCAACAATATCGGCCTATGGTGCTCTTTTCCCACGTGAATCTCCCTTATTTCCTTGTTTGCGCTAAAAGTAGTCGCAATAGGACAAGGGACATGCGGAATCTTTGGACCGAATAGGAGTGGCGGGTCAACAAATCACAGCTCTGCTCCATTTACTTCACATGGCAAAGTGGCACGCGAGTGTACCGTGGCCATGACTTTCAAAGGGATCTACCACCAATTTCAACAACGTCGGTCCCTGGTCCTGTTTTCCCGTATAAATGTCCCCCACTTTCTTCTTTGCGCTAAAAGTAGTCGCAACGGAACAATAAACACGGGGAATCTTTAGACCGCATGGGGAGGGCAAGTCAACAAATCACGCCTCCAAATTGATCACTCAAGATGGCAGAGTGACATGCGAGAGTAAAGAGAGGGTGACTTGTCGTGAAGGATGTTGCTGGGGTGATGGTGATAGATCCAGATCACCTTCTTTCCAATCCTATAAATATCTCCCCTTTCGCTCGACTTGGAAACACCGGAGTCCTGAAAGCAGACTTGAGGAGTGCAAATTTGTAAGGAAGGGAGGTTGCGAGTGTTGCTCACTTTTTCAGGATGGAGGGTGAATCCAGCTTTAGAGCAGAAGGTGAGTCTTCCCGCTCCTCGAAGAGGAGCAGATCAGGTAGCAGTTCCAGGAGACTCTCAGAAGTCGAAGGACAACTGAGTGAGAGGACCCGATCACAGCTTGTAAGTGGCTTCTTTGGTTTCCTTCCTTCATCCTTTTCTTCTCCTTTCTTGCTTAGCAATGCTCCCCTTTCTCACTTCTTGTGGATGTGCAGGGCATGATGCGCTCGCACATCTCTTGGGAGCTCGTAGTGGCAGCATATCGAGGTCTCCCGGACTTCCAAAAGGCCAGGCTAGACGTGATGGGGTTCGGTGCCTTCCTCCGAATCGAGCCGATAAAGCTCGACCTTGCCCTGATCCAAGCATTACATGAAAGATGGGATCCGGCGAGTCGGGCATTCCTGATGCCTTGGGGGCACATGGTGCCCAGTTTGGAAGATATGGTCCGCATTACGGGCCTCAAAGTGGATGGAGAGGCAGTGACCGGCGTCACTTATGCGGATTACCGAGAAGGTGCCCAGAAACTGTTAGGACTGGAACTCGATGGACGGAAGAACAGGTCAGTAGCCAAGACATCGATCATGGAGGTGTTAGGGCTTACTGACATCCGTCCACGGGATGACGAGTCCTTGGAGGAATTTATGGAAAGGGCAGAGAGAGGTGCCCGTGCTGTATACTGTGCAGATGCCAGCAACTGGGAAAGGACCAACATGGACCTGAGGAGGTTCCTCCTCTTTCTGCTGGGTAGGCTGCTACTGGGCTCCAAGGGAGACAACATACACTGCCGCTTCCTGGAGCTGCTCGTAGATTTGGAGAGAGTAGGACAGTACGCCTGGGGAGCTGCCGTGCTGGCACATCTATTTACAGGTCTGTCGCAAAGGACAGGCCGAGAGGTGACAATAAATGGGTTTACGCCCTTCATCCAGGTAAAAAATTATTTTTTTTGTGGTTTTGGTTTTATACTTTTTTCTTGTATTTGTTGATGCCAATGACACATAATGGTGTAGCTGTGGAGCTACTATTATATTCCAATGGGGAGAGCTCGACACTGTCGGCCAGTGACGATCCCGTTGGCTAGGCGGTGGCAACCCATCATGAGTACATCACCATTATCCTACCAGTTGATGGTATCGAGACGGGAGCTGCAAGAGTTCCCTGCAGCGATGGTAGGATAGTTTTTTCTCCTTTTTATATATTTTTTTATTTTTTATTATTTTTTGTATTTTTGAGTAACCACAAAGATATGTACAACCCAACATAGGTGAACTGGAGGCCTTACTTGAATATGGTCGATGTCGACCAGCCATGGGTAATTGGAAGCCGTGCCCGATTCGGACGGGACCTCTGGCTTCATTGTTTGAATGAAATTGAGCCTCTAAGGCTACGATTAGTCATGAGAACCCTCGGGCTTGCCCAGGAATGGGTGGATATAACCTCCTCACCCAGCGTCGGGAAGAAGACGCGTGGGCCGGCAACCTGCGTTGATTGGAGGGTGCGCTTCCCCGAACAGTATGAAGACTGGCAGCGGGGTGGCACGCTCCTGGAATCACAAGCGCAAGACAGTGAAGATTACCTACGGCTCTATAGGGCAATGTATGCGGAGAGGCTCCAGCTTGGAGGGCTTATAGAGGTAAAGTAAAACACCATTTTTTTATCTTTTATAATGTTCATTTTTTGATTTTTGTTTGTGAACTCAAGAGCCATGGCTGTAGGATGCCCGTGACACCATAATAACGAACTTACGAGCTCGTTTGGCGGACACGGAGCAAGAGTTAACTGATACCCGAGCGGCTCTGGGTTCATCAGTAAGTGTATATATACATACTCCTGGCATGATTTGAAATTCATGGCGTTAACCATTTAACTGTCACCTCTCATATGTGTACGCAGCGTGCCCAGCTCGATGTAGTTTCATCGGCGATGGGGGCAGACAGCGTTTCTTCCAGTCTATGGATTCCCACTTCAGAGTTAGATTCACTACACGAGCAACTTGCTCATGCCACACAGCGGGCTGCGGAAGCAGAAGGGATGCTTTCTGTACAGGTGAGAGCCTCACCATTTAATATCCCTTGTTCAAGCGTTAAAGCCTGAGATGAAACGTTTGGCAGGAGAAAGAAACGGAGGAGGCACTCGCACATGCCGCCCAGAAGGAAGCTAGAATAGCCGAGCTAGAAGAGGAACTGCAGCGTCGTCCAGGTGATGACTTTTCTAGGGACGCTATAGAGCTGAGGATCACCCTTCAGCTGGAGAGGGAAGACAGAGCGAGAGAACGTGCTGAGAGGGAAAAGGCCAAGGAAAGAGAGAAGGCCAAGAAGTCGGCCGAGAAAGAGGAGAAGAGGGCCCTGGAGGCCCAATTATTTGAATTGAAGACCAGTCTCGGCCTCGCCGAGCAGTGGCTAAAGGACGGTGAGGAACGCTACCGAAGAGCACGAGAGCGTGGCTTTCGTGTCAGCAGCTCCTTTGGTGCCCCCGCAGATCGGCGCCGGGGAGTAGAGATCGGAAGAGGAGCACAAAGCGGTGGAAGGACCGCATTCCATGATTGGATAGCCCCCTCAAGAGTGTCTCGTCCGGAGGGTGGCGGGACAAGTAATGTGGAGAGAGAAGGTGAAATCTGATGTAATCTCTTTGTTGTTTATTTTTATTTTGAATAGAAGTGAAATAAAGTGTTTTGTGTTTGATTCTCTGCTTCTTCCTGAGCTCTCGAATTCCTGCACACACCTAAGCAAACAAGTCAGTATTTCTGCTCTGACTTGCCCCTTGCTCAACAAGCAAACGAAGTTTTGAACTATCCTTGATAACGAGTCAAGGGGCAAGCCTTTATTAACAAAGGCACTGATAAAAGATGATGATGAATGCGACAGACAAGCACACGGATGCAAACGAGAATTTAAAATGAATGCTGCATACAAATGCGATCATGCAAAGATGTGATCTTTGTTTTTTTTGTATGTGTATATTAATTTTTTTTGTGTTTTGTTGTTTGTTTATTATTATTTTTGGTCTTTTACATTTCCATTTTTTTGTGCATATACATTTTTCTCCCCTTTTTTTGGATTTTTGGATTTTGTCATTTTTTTGTTTATTTTTGGCTTATTTATTTTTTTTGTTTTTGCTAATGCATGATGACCAACCCATATAACATGTAAGTTGCACGAGAACGAGGGTTTCTTGCTAACCTCCCAGGTATCCTAAGTGCACATCTAGGTTGATTTGGGCCTCTAGACTCCTCGAATGATAATCCCGCCGGCTAAGACTTATCCTGATGACAATACCGTCATGCCATGCTTAGGCTCCCAGTTGCTTCCGACCACAGGGATTCACCCAAAAAATGTTCGAGGTAAATGATTTGCCCGACCCGGGTCTATTTCCTCACAACTCTAGATGGTATATAATGGAACACCCTGGAACCCAAACGACCAACCGCGCGACGCTGACCCGGAATCAGACGCCGTCGCACCTATAGGTGACGCGCTTGCATTGGTCTAAGCCCGAGGTTAAACTAAGAAGACATTAAGGTGGTAGATAAAGGTCTTGACCAGCCAGAAACACGGAGACTCCTTCACGACAATGACTTCTGCTTTCAAAATGGACAACCGTATGCTTGTGTTAAAAACAAAGTCACAAGCCTTGGTGGGTCTCACCCTTTGGATACTCCATTTAGCCTTTATCTTCAGGGGAAGGAGGAAGAGTATTGGGGGTAAACCTCCTGAGAGGACCGGCAAAACCGTTAACCCGGCGAGTCAATAGAGGCACACTTAACTTCCCCTTTCGGGCAACTTCGGACTAACTCTCGAGCATTTACATCTCGTGACCCCCTTTTGTGTAATTTGACTTTCAGTCAAAGGGGTTTCATTTAGTGGAATCAGGCACGGTTACGACCAGGCCTTTCTTTACCTTTAATTTCCTGCTTTTCCTTTGCTGATTCTTTTGATGGATTTTTTGCGAGGGACATAGTATTTTGACATTAATCCCTCTTGGATGCCTGCGGGGACACTGCCCTCCTCTCGTGCTCTGATTCATGCTCGAAGAATTGGATCCTACTCTCACCCTAGGGGTTGTGTTCATGTTTCCCATGCTCAGCGTTTTAAGGGCGCCGACTGTCTCACTCGGTCGAGAAGAAGAGAACAAAGATTTAAGCTTTCTTGGATACCTTTTGAGTGATGCCCTACCATAAGCGATGCTATCAATTTTTTATAACACAGGTGTGTATTCATGTTGTCTTCTTTTGAGGGGGCATAGGCCGAACTGGCCAGACAGGGGTCTCCACGGTTCTGGCAAACCAAGACCTGAGACCTACCAAGTCTTAATGGGCCCTTTCCTAACATGGAGGTTGAATGCAATGACTTAACTACATGGTGATCTCCAAGCATCAACATTTTGAATTTTCTATTTTTTTGTCTTTTCTTTTGTTTTATACACATGTTTTTGTTATTTTCATTTTTTTTTCATTTTTTTGTTGTTTTTCTTTTCAATTTTTTTATCTTTGACAGTATGTACACCTATCTAAGGGTAATACTTTTTAAGATAAAGCCCATTCCAAGGGTGAGATAACTCGATCCCCTCAGCATTGACTAGCCTGTAGGCGTTGCCAGGATGCACAGCCTGAACCACGTATGGTCCTTCCCAATTGGGTTGGAGTTTAGAACGCGGCCCGCCAGGTTTTACAAAAATTCTTTTCACTACCATTTCACCAACTTTGAACTTTCTCTCAATAACCTTCTTCTGGTAAAAACGTGCGAGTCTATTTTGGTAGACGCGAGCATGCTCGGCAGCAACCAGACGTTTCTCGTCTAAGAGTTCCAATTGGGCAAGGAGTGAGTCACGACGTTCGTCGAGAGGAAGGTCCTTATCCAATTGTACCCTAAGAGAGGGACCAGAATCTCATATGGACTACCGCCTCCATCCCGTAAGTAAGGGCGAATGGAGTTTGCCCAGTGGAGTTCGGACTGAAGTGCGATAGGCCCATAGAGCTTCGATAAGCTTCTCTGGCCAATCCGAGAATCTGCTAGACTCACAGGTTTCTTTATGATTTTAATCAATGTTTTATTAGTGGCCTCTGCTTGGCCATTACCTTGTGGATAATATGGTGACGAATGATGCAATGCAATTTTATACCTTTGGCAGAGGTCCTGAAGATCCTGAGAGATGAATTGTGGCCCATTGTCGGTGATGATAGTTCTTGGAATGCCGAACCTGGCGATGATGTTCTTCATGATAAACTTGCAGACTGTAGATGCCTTGACTTCTGCATAGGCTTCGGCTTCAGCCCATTTGGTGAAGTACTCCGTTGCAGTGAGGATGAAGGATTTTTGCTTGGTGAGGGAGTTAGGATCACCAAGAGGACCAATGATGTCGAATGCCCACATGGAGAAAGGCCATGGGGAGGACACTGGATGGAGAGAGGAAGATGGGGAATGAATCTTATCAGCGTGAAGTTGACATTTGACACACCTACGGACATAGACAGCACAATCTTCCTCCATGGTGGGCCAGTAAAAGCCTTGCCGAAGGATCTTCTTAGCAAGCATTTGACTGTTTACATGGCCACCGCACACGCCTGAGTGTGCTTCCTCTACACACTTCCAGGACTCATCATCATCAAGACACCTTAGAAGAACACCAGTGAGGCTTCTCTTGTATAGCAATCCTCCAACCAATGTGTACCTCTGGGCTACTCTCCTTATAGCCCTCTTATCTTCTGTTGTTGCCACTTCAGGGTAAGACTGGTCTTTGCAATATTTAACAATCTCATAGAACCATGGCTTCTCCTCATCAGCCAATTCTTCTTCCAATTCGACCAACATAATTTCCCTCTTCTCAGCGACTTCTCTATCTTGAGCCATCTTTGACATTTCCTCCTGAACCCTTAAATAGGAAGGGTTGTGAATAGCAGGGAAGAGAAGCTTGTGGATAGAAACGGACAGAGCTCTTCTGCCCAGAGGAAACCTTAATGATGATGCCAACGAAGCAAGGGCGTCGGCGAGAATGTTCTGATTGCGAGGAACGTGGACAAAGACCAACTTAGTGAACAGTTTAGCGAAAGCAACAGTAAGCTCTTGATATGGCTTGAGCTTGGGATCGCGAGTGCGATATTTGGTGAGCACTTGGCGAAGGATAAGTTGACTATCACCTATGACTCGTAATTCAGTGACCCAGAAGGAATAGGCAAGGTTCAGACCTGCCAGAAGAGCCTCGTATTCAGCCACGTTGTTGGTGACTGGAAATGAGAGCTGGAATGCATCTGGGATAGCGACACCTTCAGGTGACAAAAGAACAATACCAATACCTCTCCCCTGGGAATTCAAAGCTCCATCAAAATATAATGTCCACATCGGATCATCAGACTGGGTAATGGACATTAGTTCCTCATCTGGAAACTCTGATTGAACAGGATCAAACTTGGGGAGAGGGTGATGAGCGAGATGCTCGGCTATAGCATAGCCTTTGATTGCCTTTTGTTGAATATAGGTGATGTCAAACTGAGATAGAAAACTTTGCCAACGTGCTAGCCTATCAGTAAGGACAAACTTTTCCAAGAGAAATTTGATAGGATTCATCCGAGCAATCAAGTGGACTTCGTGAGCAAGAAAGTAATGTTTCAATTTCTGTACCACCCACACAAGGGCGGCACAGGTCTTTCCATGGCAGTATACTTTCGCTCACAGGGGTTGAGGAGTTTGGACAAGTAATAGGTTACCCGTTCCTTGCCTTCCTCATTGATTTGTGCCAGGACGGCTCCCACAGAGTCGTCTAGGACCGAGATATATAGGATCAAAGGCTTATCTGGAATAGGTGGAGTGAGAACAGGCGGGTTGGCCAGATATTCCTTTAATCCGTCAAAAGCATTCTGACACTTAGAATCCCAACAGAATTTGGTCCCTGCTTTGGTCAACTCGTAGAAGGGCTGGCACCTTTGCGAGTGTTGAGACACAAAGCGACGGATAAATTGCAACCTCCCGATTAATCCTCGAACTTCTCTCAGATTTTTCGGGGGTGGCATATCCCTAATTGCCTTAGCCTTGTTGGGATCTATCTCAATACCCCTTTTGCTCACAATGAAGCCAAGTAACTTGCCCGATGATACACCAAACACGCACTTTTTTGGATTCATTTTCAAATTGAATTCACGTGATCTTTGCAACACCTTTGCAAGGACCTCGGGATGTTCGCCCTAGTTTTGGACTTTACCAACAAATCATCCACATATACCTCCAAATATATGTGCATCATGTCATGGAATATTGCCATCATAGCCCTTTGGTAAGTGGCTCCAGCGTTCTTCAGTCCAAACGGCATGACCACATAACAGTAAGTTCCCCAGGGAGTAGTGAATGAGGTTTTCTCCTGATCTTCTTCTGCCAGACGGATTTGATTATATCCAGAAAATCCATCCATGAATGAAAGGGTTTCATATCCTGCCGTGTTATCAATCAACACATCAATATGAGGCAAAGGGAAATCATCCTTCGGACACGCACGGTTAAGGTCCCGGAAGTCAATACAAATTCTCACCTTTCCATCTTTCTTCATGACCGGGACGATGTTTGCGACCCACTGAGGATAAAGGACGACTCTTATGAACCTAGCTTTGTGGAGCTTGTCGACCTCTTCCTTCATTTTTAAAGCCATTTGTGGGCGAAAACGTCTTAACCGTTGCTTTACCGAGATGGACCCTGGTTTGAGAGTGAGACGATGCTCAACCAGAGTAGAATCCAATCCTGGCATATCCTCATAGCTCCATGCAAACGTGTCCTTATAATCCTTAAGAACCTTAACTAGTGCCTCTTCTTCAGATGATGGTAAATTATCACTTATGAGGACAATCCTAGGGTCTTCCTCAGTTCCCAGATTGATCTCTTTGGTAGACTCTTCTACAGCGGCTGACGGTTCGTCAAATCTGCTCATTCCACTAGCATAGGTGTCAGCCGCGTCCTCATATTCTTCATCCTCTTCTTCAATGGGGTATTCCTCATCAGTGAGTTCATAGACCCCATACCCTTCATCAATCATGCAATCATTCTCACATTCTATTCTGGCAGTTGGACGGATTTTCTAGCAATTGGGAATGGCTAGAAGGGCTTGACACCTGTCGGCTAGATCCAAAAGGAATCGACGGGGATCTGCCTACCCTTAGATTTCTTCTTAGGCACTACCCTTGACTTATTCCTAACCTGACACACATTATTTACAGAAGAAGAAGAAGCTGAAGAGGATAGTGAAGAATGTACAGGGACAGACCCCTCAGGCGAGGGGAAAAGAAGGTCGCTCAGGGGACCTTGAATGAGTGGCCCGTGAGTCGGGGCACACTCGTGGGAGATATAGGAGGTTTCCTCAAAGACAATGCGCTGTTGAGGAGTTGTGGAATTGGCGTTTTTTTTTTCATTTTCATTTTTAATAACAAAACAGTGAAAAGAAATTGGAGGAGGTGAAAATGGAACTAAAGCTAGAGGGTTGTGTAGCTCGTAGAGCAGATCGTGATTGAAAACCTGGCGTGAGTTAAGAAACCCACGTAGGTATATGAGTAAAGAAGGGGACCTGGGAAGATCATCAGACAACTGTCTGGCCCAGGAAGGAGACAGCAACAGAGGCTGTGATAGATGGGTAGAGAAAATGACGGCCAGCGAGCCGTCGGTGACAATATTGGTGGCGGGTGATGACCCGTCGATGACAACATCCTCTTGGCGAGGAGGGTTTGTCATTCTGGCAAGTGTGGTGGTGTCCCCTGGCATTTCGGAGATCAAAGACGACCCTTCTAGATGTGGAGGCGAGAACATTCTTTCCAGTGCAATGGATATATCTGGTATGTCAAACCATTTATACCATTCACAATCTAGGTGGACAACCTTCCCTCTTTTAGGGATCCTTGAACATCCTTGAGCTAAAAACACATCCCGTGACCCCCCAGGTGATTCCAGTGGAGGATCTCCCATCTGGACGATGGGCCCCTTTTTGAAATGTGAGGACAAAGTCCAAGTGAGGGGTTTGCCGTCTGATTCGAATGGCCCCTTAAAACCCAAGCCAGCTCTATGGATTGGCTTTATCTTTTGGAGTGGTCTCAGCCTTCCTTGCAGTTGTGCCCCTAGACCTTTACCATTTTGGTAGCCAATATTTCTCATAATCTCCCATCCTTTGGAGCGGAAGGGGAGACGTGAGTTTAACATAGGGAATGGCTTTTGTTGTGTGAAGGGAGCACGGCAGGGGTCATACACATCCAACAAGGATAGTATGGGCCAATGAGTCGGCCAGACCGAAGGCAAAGAGGTGTTGATGGCATCCACCGTAGAACAGAGAGGCATACTCATTACCTTAATGACCCATCCTTTGTATGGAAATTTCAAGCACTGATGATTGGTGGATGGCACAGCATTCATAGCTTCAATGTAGGTACGGCCTAGTATAGCCTTGAAAGTGGGATCCATATCAAGGATATGGAATTCCGTGAAGACTGATACATGGCCTAGTTCTACATTGAGGGCAATCATCCCCATTGGCGGCCTCTTACTGTTGTCGTAGGCCGTGACTGTAATTGAGGAGGGCATGAGTTGTTCTTCATCAACCCCACATGCTTGAAGAGTACTCGGGGAAATCACATTTATAGACGCGCCCGTGTCTACCAGGCACGGATCCACTGATACGCCATTGATTTTCACCGCAATACACAACGCATATTTTCGAGCTTCCTTGGGGGCAAGCTCGTGATTATGGAACATGATGGGCGGTTGTGTATCGGTGGGCGTCAGGATTGTCGAGATTTTCTCCACAGGGAGATCCTCGTTCACCATAACTTTTTGAAGATAGTCTTTCAAAGCTTCTTGGTGAGATGGGGATCTTTTAATCAGCTCAAGGATGGAGATACGGGCAGGCATCTTATCCAGATGTTTTAGCAAATCATACTGGGTCCCAGGGATAGACTCTTCTGACTGCTCTTCCTTATCTTTCTGGGGCTGAGATTGTTCAGGGGCCTGACTATTCTGGGGAAACACCCGATGGAACATCCTTCCACTCCGAAGCACCATTGCTTGTGGCTCTCGTTGCACCTCTATGGTATTGGGTGTGGACTTTAACAAAGGTTTGAGGGGTAATAATGGAGGAATGGTTGGTGAGATAGGGGTTATGATGGGTGTAGGGGTTTTGATTAGGGGTTTGCTTGGCGGAGGTATAGTAGAGGTAGAAGGAATCTCGGGTGAATCACGGATGATAAGGGGTTTAGAATGTGAAAGAATAGGGGAAGTAGAGAGAATCTCGGGTGAATAGTGGATGATAAGGGGTTTATATGGTGGAGGGGGTATAGTGGAAGTAGATGAAATCTCGGACGAACGGTGAATGATAAGGGGTTTGGAAGGTTGAGGTAGATTAGAGACGGAGGTGACTTGGGGTGGATGATGGACGATAAGGGGTTTATATGATGGAGGGGGTATAGTGGAAGTAGAGGGGACCTCAGATGAACGGTGAATGATAAGAGGTTTAGATGGTGGAAGAGGAGGTTCAATGGGGGTAGAGGTGGATGGTGTGTCATACGGGTAATGGGCGGTAAAATGGTTAGAAGGCGGGGGTAAAGGTGCGATAGAGGTAGATGGTAAATTAGAGGAATAAGAAGTGGTCAGGGGACTTAGGGGTGAAAAAGGAGTGTGAGATGGCCTTTGGTGATGGACTAACGGTGAATTGACGATAGGGGTACGAATAAGAGGGCGTGATGGCTGTGGAACGGGAGAAGGACCAAATAGGGGTTGTGAGGGGGTTGAATGGTAAGAAGATGCTGTTCGAAGGAGACGAGGAGGTTGATTGGTGGTATGACTGGTAACAAGGACAGAGGTGCTTTCTAAATGACAGGTTTGCTCTCTTCCAACTTCCGAGAAGGAGGAAATCGGATTAACCTGGTAGTTGGGCTGTTGGTGCTCCGGAAGCGGGTTATGGATGATGCCCATATTAGGCTGCTGTTGTGGGGCCTGCTGAGGCTGTTGTTGTTGATGTGGTTGTTGTGGTAACTGTGGCCTAGGCGGAGGTCTCCTGGCCTTTAGGGTGGCGATGCATCGCCTCATTTCATCCCAATCGATTTCACCGAGATCATTCATGTCGTAAATGTAATCTTTGAAGTTGAAACAATTCTCCACCGTATGACCCGGCTGTCTGTGATAGACACAGTACCTGGAGGTATCAGCATTTGGGGGCCATGCAAACTTTTCTTTGGGCAAAGTAAGTAGGTTGGCAGCCATGAGGGCATTAAAAATGTCCGGCAATGCCTCGGGCAATGGTGGATAATGGGCTCTTTTGGGTCCAATGGGCCTCATCCGTTGTTGTGGTGGGCCGTAATTTCCCGGGGGTGGAACTTGGTGATACTGAGGTTGTGGTTGTTGTTGTTGTTGGGGATGAAAGGGTTGAGGCATGTTGTTTTGAAGGGGGTTATTTTGGGGTGGAGGACGATAAAGAGGTGGACCTTGTTGAAAGGGAGGTCGTGAAACCTGAGGAGGCCTTGGGTTAACTGGTTGGTTGGGGCTGCCAAGCACACTCACTTGCTCGTTTATGACGACTCCCTCAGTTGTTCCTCCTTGGACACCAGTGCCCGTTTTCTTAAACACCCTAGGCTTTGAGGGTTCAAACATATGCATGATGGGGGAATCTTTTAACTGGGTCTGGATATACCGGGCCCTCTCATAAAGTTCCTCCATCGTGGTAAGCTTATTCATGGCTAAAATGTGTCTAAACTGTGGGGTTGCATTAGACACAATCATCTTGACTTGCTCGGGTTCTGAAAGGGTATCCTTTATTTTATCGGCCAGAGACCTCCACCTATCAGCATACTGGACAAAATCCTCATCTGACCTCATTTTCTCAGCAACTAGGTCGGTGATAGAAAGGGAGGGACCGACCCTATCCCGGTACTTCTGTATGAATTTGGCTTTGACAATTTCAAAATCTCCAGCCTCACTCGGCTCTAGGGAATAGAACCATTCTAGGGCGGGACCATCCAATGATTTCCGAAAAAGGTAAGCCAGGGATTTTGGATCGTTCTGCCATGAGGAAGATTCATACAGAAAATCCTTGATGTGAATATAAGGATTTCCCGTGCCGTTATACCTACGGTATGTAGGCATTTCGGAGGGAGGAAGATGAAATATGGGGAGATTTGGCAGGGAAATGTCAGGGACAGACTTCCCATGTGCCTCTTTCTTGAAATTTCGGAACTCCTCGTTCATTTCAGTGTATTTGTTGAGGAGGGACTGAGTGAGCTCCTCGGCAGGTGAAAGTGGGGCCTGCCATTGAGGCTGAGAAGGCCTTATAGGGACCTGAGAAGGGAACCCTGAGCCAGATGGGTATGGTGGCCCACCAGTGGACGGACCAGCTTGGGGTACCGTATGAGGGATGGCAGGGGTTTGAGACTGTAGAGGGGGGAATTGGTGAGAGGCGGGCTGTTGGCTCGCCTGTCCTTGAAATGAAGAAGAAGGAGCGACATATACATGTGATGTAGTAGCCTGGAGCGGCTGTTGGTAGGACGTGGGAGCCGGAGTTGACTCCTGAGGAGGGGGAGAAACAGACTTCCCCTTTAAAATGGCCTGAAAGGCCAGAAGTTGCTCAGGGCTGAGCTGTGTACTAGCAAGGGCACCCAAAAGGGAAAAGATATCCTGGGGTGGAGCTACCTCCCGTGGAACAACGGGGACCTCTTGTGAGGTGTCGCGGGAGGGGCCTGAGTCCATTGCGTGGACCCGTGGGTCAGCTGACTGACCACGACCTAATTGATTCTCTTCGGAAGAGTCGTGAGCCATTCCTGTAATTTTACCAGAGCGTAAATACATACACTAGCAAACAAGTATCAGAGATTAACAGACAAGTGGATGATCTTACGCCATTTTTTTGTTTTTGGTTTAACCTTTTTTTTGTTTTGATTTACTTAATTTTTTTATTTTTATTTTTCTCTTTTTTTTTGAGTTTAACAAATATAAAATTCACACTTAGTAGGAGGGACCCTAATTGCACTTTGTTTTACCGCCGTGTCAGCTAGGGGCACTCGTCTCACCACGAATAGGTAACTAACTCCGGGGTACTTCAGTGGTACAACCAGCCCAGTGAACGAAGAGGGAATCCTTCGCTGTCGGGGACTTACGGAGGTCCCAGTGGAGGAGATCCTAGTCCGTCGAGAGGAATTCCCGACGGAGAGTCCTTCCTTCACCGAGAAGGGTTAATCCTTAAATAAGTAAAAGAAAGAAAAGAAAAGGGGTAAATGCATGAAATGCAGTGCTGAATAAAAGATGTATAACGCACAAATATCAGAGATAAACACACAAATAGAACAGAGATAATCACAATAATATAACAAGGATATAAAAGCAATAAACAGATGGAGTAGGATACAACCGTTCCTCTTTCCGAGACACGTAGATCACTTGAAAAAAGAGAAAGGGGCTCTAAGGGTGCACGTAGTACACGAGGGGAATGACGTAGCGCACGTGGGCGCAATAAGGAGAGGGGCACGAGGATGCCAAATAGAGGGGAACAAGGAGGCGGGGCACACGAGGGTGCCGAATGGAGGAGAAGGGGCACACGTGGGTGCCGAATGGTAGGGGAAGGGCACACGTGGGTGCCGAATGGTAGAGGGCACACGTGGGTGCCGAATAGTAGGGAGGGCACACGTGGGTGCCGAATGATAGAGGGCACACGTGGGTGCCAAATAGTGGGGAGGGCACACGTGGGTGCCGAATGGTAGGGAGGGCACACGTGGGTGCCGAATGGTAGGGGCACACGTGGGTGCCGAATAGTGGGGAGGGCACACGTGGGTGCCGAATGGTAGGGAGGGCACACGTGGGTGTCGAATGGTAGGGAGGGCACACGTGGGTGCCGAATGGTAGGGGCACACGTGGGTGCCGAATGGTAAGGGAGATGCACGTGGTGCACGAGACAACGTTATCCTCTCAAGTAAGCACAAAGGACCGGGGGAGTGCACGAGGTGCACGAGGGGAGTGAGCGCACGGGGGCGCAATAAGAAAGGGCACACGTAGGTGCCGAAAAGAGAGACACACGTGGGTGTCAAAAAGAGGGGCACACGTGGGTGCCAAAAGGAGGGGCACACGTGGGTGCCGAAAGTTTGTGGGTAACCAGAAAAAAATAAAAAGTAGGTCCCACCGTGATCGCCAGAGATGTGAACGCGTCACGTGGTGGACTGAGAGAGAGAGATGGGGTTTCTCCCTCTCTGAGTGATAAAGGGTGAAAGAAATGGGGACAAAACAATGGAAACGCGCGCTATGGGGATATGGAAAAACGGTGGACAAGTACGACCTACAGACAAGACAACAATGGAGACATGGAGAATTTGAACTAACCGAACTCCGGTACGTGGCGGAGATAGGGGTCCGAAGACCCTCTCACGCAAACTGAACCCCTTCCCGATAGGCGTGACCCACCGTTCCGAGAGCAGCTTTTCAGATACCGAATTGGGGTCCTGAGACTCTACGTAAGAGGAGTTGACAGACGGGAAGACACGTGGACTCGAAAATTGTAACGATATATCACTCCTCGAACAGTTACAATAACAATATGAATAAAGGCACACCACCGCAGGACATTGGTTTTTGCGGGGTTTTAACAACGATATTGCAATATGAGCAGCAGTTAATATATGTACATCTAGAAACCACCGCGAGACATTGGCCTTACGGGATTTTTAATGTAATATAAATAATAAATATAAGTATATATATAAACCACCACGAGACATTGGCCTCTGCGGGGTTTTTAATGCATTATAAATAATAAATATAAATATATATACACACCACCACGAGACATTGGCCTCTGCGGGGTTCTTACTATAATATAGATAATAAATATAAGTATATAAATATATAAACCACCACGAGACTGTGGCCTCTGCGGGGTCTTTAATACAACATAAACAATATAAATAATAAATATATATATATATATATAAACCACCACGAGACTGTGGCCTCTGAGGGGTCTTAATGTGACATAAATAATATAAATAATATATATATATATAAACCACCACGAGACTGTGGCCTCTGAGGGGTCTTTAATGCGACATAAATAATATATATATATATATATATATATATATATATATATATATATATATGAATATATATAAACCACCACGAGACTGTGGCCTCTGAGGGGTCTTTACTATAAGATAAGTATATGTGACAGGAAAGGAAAAGGGATGAAATAAACCGCCGCGAGATGTTGATCTCCACGGGGTTTTAAAGCGATGATGGGGGAATGCTGAAATTAAATAGTTAGGAGTTAGAAAGTAAAGTGCAAAAAATAAAATACTGAAATGGAAATGGTCGCGGGAGGTGACCCACCGCACCAGTTAGGAGTTAGATATACAGAAAGTAAATGACGGAAACCGCCGCGGGGAATAATCCTCCGCGCGGGTGAGGACAAGACACAAGAGTAACCGCTGCGGGAAGTAACTCTCCGCGGGTGTTATTAAAACAAAGATGATCAAAATGAAGCGCGCATTAGGAGTGTTGTGATCGCCAGGGACCGAGAGTCCCGAGTGAATTGATCGCTTTCGCCTTTGACACGGGGTTATGCGGGCTCCAACTTCCTCTTCTTTCGACAGGCCGAAGAAGAGGGCCTTTGACTGGTTACCCTTACACAAAGAACAAACAGAGAAAAACAACTAAATAAGAATAACGGCGGTATAGTACCAATCCTTAGATAATAAAACTATAAATAACATAAACGAACACGTACCTGGTTGGTGTGTTTAAAACCCCTTTGGAACTAAAAGGGTGGGAGAATGACATGATGAAATACACAAACACAAAGACACTCACAAGCTAGGCCCTCTCGGAGAGAAAGTCATGGTACATATGCTAAAGTGATGTATGCAATGTAATTAACTGACTAAATAAAAATAAGAGAGGGGAGAAAAGCTTATCGGTGGAGTGCCGATGACGGGCTTTGGGGGAGCTTCAGTATCACGAGCACGGCACGACCGAAGGACTTCAAAACGGACTTCAGAAACTGATTAGGCCGAACATAATAACACACAGACAAGCGTATACATAGGAATAATAAATGTACTTATATAAACATATACTTAGACATATTAAAGATATTTAACATATATGTAAATACAAACATATATAAACATATATATAAACTGGTCAAAATAAAAGAACAAGAATTTGAGAGAAAGAAAAGGAGAGAGGAAAATTAATTTTTATTTATTTTTTTAAAATTTGTTTAGAAGAGAGAGGATGTAAACTTAAAAGAAAATAAAAACAAAAGAAAAAAATAAGAGATATGATAAAATATATCTATATATATAATATATACAATATATACAACATATATATATATGTGTGGGAGAGATACGAAGGGAGAGAGAGAGAGAATAATAAAAAAAATTAATAAGAGAGAGAGAGTGAGACGTAGAGAGGAGGAGAGATCGAGAGAGAGAGAGGGGGGGGCGCGGTGAGAAGAGAGAGAGGGCCGGAGAGAGAGACAGAGCGAGAGGAGAGAGGGGGAGAGAGACAGAGAGAGAACGGGAGGGAGAGAGAGAGGGAGAGAGAGAGGAAACGGGAGAGAGGGAGGGGGGCCTCGCAGCGGCGTGGGGGTGTCCGGTGGGGAGCTCGGACGGTGGCTGCGAGAGGTGGGGGCGGAGCGCGAAGGCGGCCGAGGGCGGTGGCCGTGGAGGGTGGAGCAGGCGGCAGCGGGGGTTGCGGAGGTGGTCACCGGCGATGGCGCAGGCGGGACCGGAGACGGGGCGGGAGGCAGCCGCGGCGGAGGCGGGTGGCGTCGCGAGGAGCGCGGACGGCGTCGCGAGAGCCGGAGGGGAGCGGCGGGGGCGTGCGTGGCGTTGAGGCGCGGGGAGGCGCGGCGGAGGCGACCGGGGTGCGGCCGTAGCAA